>JAVCKZ010047927.1:0-18701 GCA_034780755.1 Lepetodrilus elevatus
GTATTTTTCGCCATGTCGGTAAATCACTATCCTTATAAAATTGAATTATTCTAATGTCGCGGATATCATTGCATGTACTCAAATGATACACACATGTATAGAATAGAAATAAGGGGAGGGGGGTGCGGGCGGAAATTATACCACATTTTGCAATTTTGATGCAATCGGCAATGCAGCTCGCTTGGAATATAATACCACGAAAACTGGACACTCGATGGTATAAACAATACTAATTAAAATTCTTATAAATAAAGTACGATCATAGTTTATACTACTTTGTTTACAATGATCGGATTCATTTTTTAAGCAATATATAACATTTGTTATAATTAAATAGTTCCTATCTGACAGCTGTAATCTGTAGAACAGCTGTAGAACACGAACAGTGAGTGACGAACTCGGAACTGAGTTGGATCAATGAGGAAATGTTATCCTTACCTCAGAATTACCCGATTGATAACTGGTAAGCTTGTACATGACATCTGGAAGCTGAACTTTCAGATTTCCAGGATAATATACGTCTAGTTTGTATATGCCGGACCAGGGTATACTAGTAGTGGAAGTCATGCTTGCATTTACAAACGATGTTTAGTGTTACACGTTTTCGTGTAATACAACCCGAATATCATTGTATGCATATTGTAAATAAAGTATCAATAGTAAAAGTCATCAAAAGGGAGATAACTGATTCACCAATGTGACATGAAAACAGGTGCCCGATCGCCGCGCCTTATACAACAGACATTTTGATTGGATAATTCGTTAGCCCATTGACTTTGAAATTAATTGCTGTTCTGGAATATTGCTCATCAATATGCAATCATCTACATCTATACCAATATATACTTTAATAATAAAAACATTAAAACCGTTAAAGGTTAGTAAATCCTATCGTACACACCAAACAATCGTTACACTGGAAAAGGCAGAAGCCAATGAAATGATAGCTTTCAAAGCTATATTCGACTTTTGTCATCTTGATTTTTCAGATGCTAATATCGAAGTACTCACTAAATTAACGTACACATTTCGATTATTGTGTGATTATTAAGGAAAGTTACAATTTGAAAAATAAGACAGTTCATTATTTTTCACAAATAAGGCTTCAGTATTTTCAAATAGCGAAAAAATTCGCTTTAGAGTCGCTTTTGATAGGCCATGACAGTCACGTGATCATCGTTTGGGAAAATGGCGGCTTCCAAAAATTTTCAACATGGACACTTATTATACCTAACGATGTTGAGGTATTGTAAATAATACATGTTCCATTGCCTTTGCAAGAGTTGTGGGTCTCTAAAACACCGGGGTTGAGGGCTCATGGCGACCCGATCACGGCGCATGAGGGGCCGCCCTCCCAAGACCCCTTTGTCAACTAATCGCACAAATTTCCTAAGAAAACCTAAAGCTTTTGCAAGTTCGAGTGACTCTAACTCGCGATCCAGTACACCTGTCAGTGGACCGTATTTTGCTTCCATAAACTCCAGAGGCAATGGCAGGTCAGACAGAGGGAGAGGTCGTGATTCTGCTGCAAAAAGTAGGCATTTCATCAGTAGTTTCTTGGGGGATGATGATGATTTGTCGTCGAATTTGGATATGGATGCTGACCGAAGCAGCGATATTACTGACCTGGATACAGTCGATCTCGACAATAATTCCGATGATTCTTTTGGAGGGTCAGACTCTGACTTGAGTGTAGAAAGTATCAGCACAATCAGTAGTTCGGTTAGCAAGAGGAGAGTATTTCCAAGAAGACCAAAGAGTCCTGATATTCCAGATGACAAGGAAATCCCCCCACTTGTCTTGCCTCCCAGCTCAACTGATTTGATCTTATCTACAGAATATTTATTCCAATCCATTGGAATATATGAAGTCTTACGACATTTCAGAATTATTTTACGCTTATCCCCGTTCACATTTGAAGATTTTTGTCAAGCTTTGTTAAGTGATGAACAATGCACAATGATTGGAGAAATTCATATATGCCTACTGAAGGCACTTTTGCGTGAAGAAGAAAGTAACAGTACCATGTTTGGACCACACGATTTGAAGGATAGTATAAATGTGTCTTTGTTCTTCGTGGATGGTATGACGTGGCCAGAACTCGCACGAGCCTATCTGGAAAGCGATCGGCATGACGAGTTTCGTTCAGCCTTGGCAGCTCTAGAATGCAATGACTTTCCATTTGTTGCTATTGGCGAAAAGTTAAAAGTACTACAAACACTGACAGATCTGTTCCTGGCAACCAATAAAGTCAGAGAGGAGATTACGAACGAGGGCAATATTCATTATGATGACCATTGCAGAAACTGTCACAAGTAAGATTATTTGTATTTGTTAATGAATTTATCTCTAAAACCTTAACCATGGAATATATAAATTTATCTACAACATATGTTTTAATATTATGCTTCGTTGTTATTATTGTTTACAAGCAATTTTTATAAAATATAAATATAATAACTAAATTATTTATATTTACTTTTATTTTATTTTATTCTGATCTATCTCAGTATCTGTTAAATGCATTATTCAACTGATTGTTATGCTTGTACAGACTTGGTGACCTACTGTGCTGTGAGACGTGCTCCGCTGTCTATCATCTGGCGTGTGTGGACCCACCACTCATTGAAGTTCCTGATGACGATTGGCTGTGCAATATCTGCAGGGCTCATCAGGTAAATCAGTGTTCAGTTTAGTTTGTCTGTATTTAAAATAGTTTCTCTTGCAAAACTAATAACCAAAGTTCCAGAGAAGAAAGCCGCTTTGTGGACATCAGTATCTGTAGAATTTTCCATTTCAACACGGTCATGATTGTGACGCAGTGTTTCAAAGCATGATGTAGTATTTTTGCTATTCTTGGTTTGTCAATACCACCCAGTACACACAGGGTTTAACTCCAAGTGTCTTCCTTCCACAAGCTAACATGGACAAGCAGCATATTATTGATATAGTTTTTCAATCAGTTATTAAGTGCAAAGATCGAAAGGAGATAAAAAGAAAATAATTGACCTACTTAATGGACAAGCATATTATTCCATGAAAATAGATTTTGTTTGTCTACATGATTACTTAAAAATAATAGATGTACCTGCATGGCTATGTTCTATCAGTTCTTATTTTGAAATCTAATATAAAAATAATAAATTTAAGAAATTTAAATAATTTATAGGAAAAGTTTGTTGTTTTTACTTTTATCATTTTGTAACTAAGTTTGTACCTGGTTTGCATTGTAGGTGAAGGGAGTAACAGACTGTATATCTGAAGCTGAGAGGAGTGGGCTTCTGTGTCGACAAGAGCCCATTGGATTTGACAGACAAGGGAGGAAGTATTGGTTTCTTGTCAGAAGAATTATTGTGTACGTATACCTAACACTGCCTAATGGAACCTTTAGATTTAGTTATCTTATTCAAGGTTTCTCCAAACGTGCAATCCTGCGTCCCATAAGCAAAAATTGCTAGTTTGGACGCACTTTATTAATAAAAATATATCAACATGCGTCCCCGGGAGTCAAGTGGAACCCTGTTATAAAAAGTGTTATTTAAGTTTATACTTTTTGCCATGTTTCAATACATAGGTATTTTTTTAAATGAAAATGAAAATTTTTAATAAATAATTCCACCATTTCTGGGGTATTAAAAAAAAATCCACATAAAATCTGATGAATATCTTACACTATTGAAGGGCAATTTTTCTTTTTTTTCTTTTTTTTGGACAATAATCGACAGTGCTTGACTTTCAGTGAGGGTGAAAATGAGATGTGGTACTACAGCACCAAACTTCAGATTGACGAGCTCCTGGAGGTGATCGATGAGAACATGTGGGAGCGTGACCTGGTTTCCACTCTGTACGAGATGCGCGAGGACATCACCAAGCAGATGGGCATCACAGAGGAGCTCACCAACTCATCCAAGGGCAACAAGAAATCTGCCATTGAAATGGAAAGTAGTAAGTAAATTGTGGAAATTTATTCAACGTTTGTTATGATTCCAAGTTATAAGTTGAATGCAGCTCTAAACCCAAATATTAAAAAAAAAGAAGATTTTTTTATAAATATCAAAAAGGTCTATGAGGGAATATTATTGTGGACTAGGATATAGGAATACCGTCCAAACTATTTAAAAACCCAATATAGTACCACATCTCTTATTTTGCAACTATCGCATTCCAAGAAATGGAAATATTATGGTACAATTATTTTTGACACATGCTTTTGTTTCTGTCTCCAGCTCAACTGCTGAAGCTGCAGTCTGACAGAGCGCTGAAGAAAGCACAGGATATTGCCGATCGGAAGCTAAAAGAAGAGGAAGATCGAAGAAAGGAAGAAGAAAAACGCAGAGAAGAAGCCAGGAAAGCAGTTGAAGGAGAGAAGACAGTAGTAGGGGATGAAGTAACAGTGGTGTGTAGCATAGACAAAAATATAATCATTTAACCCTCTCCATGCTGAAGGCAACGGAAATGCCCTAAAGAGCGGTGTTTGTGCCTAATCCAGCAGAGAGATGGTTAAACATCCTTGGAAAAGAGAATAGCACAATACATGTTTTGTTAATGTTTTACCTTCTCAATACACTAATGCAACATGGAGAAGATACAAAAGGGTTTTATATTCATGTAGCTATAGGCATAATCATGCATTGTTGAAAGTTGATTACACAGCTGGAATTGTCTTTCAGGAGACGTCCAAAGTCACAGAGGCCGCCAGTATAACAACCAACAGCTCCTCGACGACGACAACTGTCCGAGCGGTCAGTCCAACAGCAGTGACGACCCAGCATCAGGTCGTAGAGAAGACTGAAACGACGACAGTTAAGACAACCACGTTTACAGTCTCCTCCACAGGTCTCAAGCCGACCGGCACAGAAATCATGGACACGACGGAGTCTCGTAACCATAACGAGAACAACAACGTTGCCCAGGGCAACAAAGATGACGATGATTTGTCCAAGTCCAACTCGACTGAGTCCAAATCCGAAACAGATGTTAATAAATCTGTGAGTACGTCGATCGTAGGTCTGCAGTCGGTGGTGCCCAACGCCAAGGTGAGCATTTTGAAGACCATAGAGGAGAAGTCTGAGGGTAGTGCTCCTCCGCAGACGAAGACCGTCCTGGTCGTGAACCGAGGGGAGGGTGGCAAGGTGACGCTGTCCGTGGCGACGCAGCCACTCGACGGTCCTAAAGATGGCAGCATTGTTGTTTCGGAGAAGACCTCCGCCAGCACCTCAACCAATATCACAGTATCAGGTGTGTACTTCGTGGTCTGAGTGAAAACAAAGTTTGTGAATCATTTAATGGGTTAATACTCATGTTATGGATTTGTAGAATGTTTTGGTATTTGTTACAATCTATACAAAGATGAACAATAATAGACTTGTTGCACTAGATTGATACAATTTAATTCTATGGGCAGGTAACTCCTTATTGCACTTGTCAACATTTTTTTCGATAGATTATATTTTGATCAAATAATATGTGTGAAATACAGATATGACAATTTGTATTTCTTTCAGCAATGGAAACGAGGAAAATACTGACTCGATCCAAAACAGGCAGCCTGACTCCCAAGCAATTCACAGACTCCATTACGTCCACGACCACCTCCGTGAAGAGCTCGGGGAGAAGCATGGCGGACGATGTTCTAGTCATTAATCGTGACGGCGAGATCACCCGTGTAACGCGCAGCAAGAGCTCAATCATGGCATCATCAGCTACGATCTCCCAGTATTTCAGATTGGGTAAGATATCTCGTAACAGTTTTCTTTCTTTGTGAATTTATTTGTCAATGTGATCTTACTCATTATACCAATTGTGAGGGTTGACGTGCATAATCTCTGATATGTTACCTCCAGGTAATTCTGACCGATAATGTTTTTTTACCAAGCAACAGTAGCATCAATTCTGACATACAATATATATCTTTTCCAGGCAATGAATCCAATTACAAGTCTTTATCAGAACCAGTAGTGTTCATTCTAACGTACAATGTTTTTTCTTCCAGGCAATGAATCCAACTACAAGACTTATCAGAACCAGTATTCCACAAACGCCCTTGCCCTAAACAAGCACCAGCATAACGAGGAGCGTGACAAGCGGCGCCACCTGTCTCACAAGTTCAGCATGACCCCTGCCAGCGAGTTCAAGTGGAACGGCACAGTGTTCGGCAATCGGATGCTGACAGTCTCCACGCTGCGCCTGAGCATCACACAGCTTGAGAACAACATACACACCCCGTTCCTGCATCCCAACTGGCCCATCCACCGGCAGAACTGGCAGAAGGCTGTGCACATGTGTCAGAACCCCCAAGACTTCGGCCTGGCTCTCGCCATTCTGGAGGCCTGTGTCAAGCCTGTCATATGTCTGCCTGTGTGGACCGACGCACTGGGTGAGCCTTAAACTTAATACCAAGTTTCTTCATCGGTTACAGCCATTGCAAATGGGTGAAAGATTCCCACATTGACGTTAAATTCCATATTCACTCAATCGTCGCTTATGTGTGAAATATTCCTACTGCGACGTAAAACACTTAATTCAATCAAAAACATTGGTAAACTTGTTTGTCTGCTTTAATTAGTGAAGCCTCTGTAGCTAGAATATCCATGGTGCATGTATGTTTGCTTGTTCAAACAAAATCTTATGAAAAACATGTTTATCACTAAAGGGGAGATAATCACAGATACATATATTCTTGTGTTATTAGCGTATACACTTTTGGGTAGTGTGAACATGTCATTGTAGCCATATTGAAAAGTCCATTTGTTGTAATTAGTACACTGCCAGTATTATTACCTACATCTTTGAGGATAACGTCACTGGAACTGCAATTTTGAATGATCTAACAACTTTTCTTTCCATTTATTTTAAGGCCACACTCGTCTTCTAAGAATAACGACAGCTGATCGAGAGGAAATGAAGAAAAAGGAAAAGGAGGTAAAAAAGAGAAAGGAAGATGAGGAAGAAAGCAGACCTCTGGTTTGGATCAAATATCCACTTGGACTCAAACATCAGGTAACTTAACTTTGTGTTTCTGAAGATAGTTCTGGTTTTCATATCCACTGAATATTGATGAGATATCGGTGTCTGCAGAAAGTTACATTTCTGATGCAATCATCATAATATATGCAACGCTATAATTCTTGTAATAAAGCTACATGTCTTCCTTGAGTTGGCAGTACTAACCAGTGCTCATAGGTTTTCTGAAACAATATGTTCCACGGGTGTTGCACGCTGTAAACAGTAAAATATCACGTGTGAAAAATAATTCTAATAAAACACATTATAATAAGCACATAAAGAACTAAGCAGAAGAACATTGATAGATGCGTTGTACTTGCAGAAGCTTGGAACTGTAAAGGCATATTATCGTGTAAGAGTACAAATGTAACTGGCTGTGTTTCAGGTGTGGAAGCAGCGAGGGGAGGAGTACCGAGTGACGGGAGGGATCGGCTGGGTGTGGTGCAGCTCCATCAGGGAACAGAACTTCGTCCCTCAAGACACGGTCGGGCTCCGCGGAGTAGCAGCAAAACTTCGAGCCAGGAAGAAAAAGTTGTTAAAGACGTCCAGATCCGCTCATACTGCGGAGAAAGCCGTGGAAGAAAAAGATGCTCCCGAGTGTCCGAAGACGGAGGGGATGGACTGCGGACAAGGGGATGGTCCTCACAAAGAAGTCGAGACCGAGTCCAAGGCCACGGACAAGACGGAAGTGGGCGGTGGCGACAAGGAAGAAAAAATGGAGGTCGAAGACGACAAGAAAGAAGGCAATGTCGAAGACGAAAACGACAAGAAAGAAGGCAATGTCGAAGACGACAAGAAAGAAGGCAATGTCGAAGACGACAAGAAAGAAGGAAATGTCGAAGACGACAAGAAAGAAAGCAACAACAAACCTGAAGTTGAGGAAAATACGAGTAGAGGAGAATCAAAATCAGAGGAGAAGATGGACACCAGTGAAGGAAAGGAGGAAGTGAAACAAGTGAAAGAAGGCACGGGAGAAGAGGAGGTGAAAAAAGAAACCAAGAACAAGCGAAAGGAGGATGACGAGAAGCTGGAGGAGGAGTTCCAGCAGATGTTGAAGCAGTTGCCTCCCCTTGCAGACGTCCCTCTCATCAACGTCAGCAAGGCGATGCTGGAGAGGACGTACTTCCCCAAGGTCACTAAGCCCTACGCCAAGCTGGACGGTCTGCTGGACCGCAGACAGAAGCAGGATGAGTGGGAGCGGAAGCAGCGGCAGGCACTGGAGCAGCAGATCGCGTGGAAAGTTAAATGGCAGCAAAATGATCAGGGAAAGTCGAAAGAAGCCAGTGTTAAAGCGAATACTGAAGAAAGTGCTAAATCTACACCGAAGAGCAAAGAAACAGACACTAAGCCTGATGTGAAAGGTTTCAATGCCATGAAGTGTTACTCGCTGTTGTGTAGGACTAAGGGGAGTGAGTATTGCTACTCTGTTCTGTGTCGGAAGGAGAGGCAAGATGGCTGCAAGGTGAAGGAAGAACCCAGTAGTGTAGATGCGGTCGGTTCAGAAGTGAAGGAAGAACCTGGCTCGTCCAACCCAGTCAGTCCAAAGGTCAAGGACGAGCCGAGTTCAGAGGAGGCGAAGGATGGCGAGGTGAAGGAGGAGCCTAAGGAGGAGGAGGACGTCAAGATGGAGGTGGACAAGAGTGAGGACTCGCAGGATGCCGCTCTCCCCGGGGACATCGACATCAGTCTGGGGGAGGAAGAGGAGATCGATGTAGAGGGAGACAAAGATGTCAAACTCTCCGATACGCCGGAGGACCTCCTCGCGTCTCTCAAATCTGCAGCAAAGGATTCCGAGCCCCCAAGCAAGGAGTCGAGTTCCGAAAGCATTCCAGACATGAAGGAGTCCGAAGACAAGAAGCCCATCATCGTCTCCGGCGGTAACGCAGGCACGTGTGGGACTGTCTGCACCACTAGTTCAGTTTCAAAGACTGAGAGTGGCAGCACGACGGCGAAGACTCACTCGCTGCTGAACACCGACTCGGCCAAGGTGGCTCAGCTTTTGGCCAGTCGTTCGGGAGTCAACCTCTCCCAGGCCCAGTCAGTTCTCCACATGGCCATCTCCAAGATGAGTATCGAGGACCTTCGCAACAAGCTTCCTCCCGTACGGAAAAGCACAGAGAGGTTCAAGCTTGCGAAGTTCACCAAGATCGGCAAGCGCGGAGTGGTGAAGAACATGAAGAAGGCCAGCTTGCCGGTGTGTCAAAAGTTCCAGACCCACGCCAAGCGGAAAAGCATCTTCATCCTGGAGAGACACGAGTTGAAGAAGATGTCTCGGAAAGGCAGCATGAAAGAGGCAGCAGGGTTCAACTACAATTGTAAGATGAACTATGTAAACTGGTTGTACCCGTGTCCCCGTCCTATGTTCAGAACTGCGTGGCGCTATCGGACTCAGACAATTAAGTCGCTGGCAGCCGCCGCCATACAGCTGCGCATATTGTGGTCGTGTATTCGGTGGGACGACGTGTCCATAAAGCCGCCGGCAGGAGGCACGAACACCATCTCCACGGAGGCGGAGATCACCACTACAGAGCTGCTGAAGCGCAGAGATGTAGGCATGTACGGTCTCAGGTCAGAATTCCTAGTCAGGAAGATAGTCGTTCCCATCGGCTTGCCAAGTCAACCAAAAGGTGAGCTCGTTAGGGACGCTTTGATATTATTTTTCGAAATTTAATTTCTCATTTATTTTGAACATTTGAGTATTAACTATACCATAACTGCTAGACCACTGTTGATTAAATAATAGCTCTACAATTGTATATTTGGATCAATACTAGTTTCGGGCCCTGAGATTACGAAACCGTATTTTTGGTGTTGCAGAGAAGTACACCCCACAGCGGAGTGGACTTCGGGAGAGGAAGAGACCAGAGTCGCCCAAACAGACGGAACCCAGCGTCACCGAGACCTGGATACCTGAAGAAAATCTGGAATTATGGGAAATCAAACAGTTTGGCGAAAAGTAAGGCATTATCTGCTATTCTATAAAACCAATAATATTTTGTGTCTTTACTGATTGGTCATTGATAATATATCTTGAAATATGTTATCTTTTTGACATTTGTATATTAGTTTCATTTATCGCTATTGCAGACTGGAGAAACAGAGGGCAGCATCTCAAGAGAAAACCATCGTGATCACGACGACCGGCGGCACCACCGTCACGTCCACCACACAGAACGCCGCGCAGATCAAGGCGCACATGGAGCAGCAGCTGAAACAGCAGAGATTGGCGCTGCAACAGAAACGTCTGCAGGAGTCCGGAATCAAGACCAGCACCGGCTCCATGACCACAGTGACGGCAGTCAACACAGTCCTCGCCAACACTGCGACGTCGACGCCGATAAAGACCATCACCATCACGACTAACGCGGCCGGTCTGGGTTCCATATCAACTCCTACCATCATCAAGCAGGTCCACATGCAGCCTAAAACTCTCATCGCTACTTCTACAGCATTAAGTAAGTTGGATTAACTTTGTTACCTTTAACCATGGTGTCCACAGATGCAATATCTTACAATACCTGAAGATTGTGCATTTCGAAGAGGACATGTTTTAAATTTGTTACTGTATCTCAATTCTCACTTAAGTCTGTGATTGTTCCTCAGATACAGGCTCTACCGTGAGACCTGGTGTGAAGGTACAATTGCCGGGCCACGCTGGGACGACCATCACACTGCGGCCAGCATCCACGGTCACCCTGGCACCTAAACCTGGCGTCGCTGGAGCTACCAGTACCACCACCCCCACAACCAGACTCATCGTCCCGGGACAAGTACCAGGAGCGAAAAGTAAGCCAGTTTTGATTTTAATCTGGGTATCGTTTCTGGAAGCTCTCATATCTACTATTAGGTCATAAGGACACTTGTGGGGATTGTGCTCTTACAAGAACTATGTGTTTGTAAGTAATCATCTTTGTCCATGAAATTAATTATTTGTTTTCGGCTGTTAAATATCAAATTTAGTTGTAGATGATGTGCAAGTCTGTGGCTGTATGCCTTTAGTGAGATACTGATAGAATACATGCTGCTGTTTCAGCTGCAGTGCGAATTCCAGGTGCGGTGCAGATACGTCCCCAGGTGGTGGCACAGGGTCAGCCAGGGCAGGTGCAGAACGTACAGATCATACAGGGTCCATCGGGCCAGTTGCAAGTCCGTGGTCTACTGCCA
This sequence comes from Lepetodrilus elevatus, assembly GCA_034780755.1. Classification (NCBI taxonomy): domain Eukaryota; kingdom Metazoa; phylum Mollusca; class Gastropoda; order Lepetellida; family Lepetodrilidae; genus Lepetodrilus; species Lepetodrilus elevatus. Next base: position 11,170 of record JAVCKZ010047927.1, read on the forward strand.
GGTAAGCACTCAACACAGACCAGGAGTTGTCTTCCCAATGTTTCTGCTATCACAGCAAGGATGTCTGTCATTTATGAGGTCACAACTTTTAACTACCGCCAAATCACGCTGTGGAACTTTTTCCAGGACACCTCTCAACTAATCAAATTGCTAGAATTGTTGCATATTTTTGTTTTCCTGTTATGTTTAGAACTGCATTACTCAGTAATATTACTGAAACTGCTAGAATGAACTCTTATATAATGAATGTTTTTTGTTGTTGCAGGACAGCAAATCATACGGCTGCCTGACGGGCGACTACAGCTGATAACACTGCCCACGGTGGCGCAGACTGCCACTACCACAGCTGCCGCAGTAGCAGCCGGTTCTGTCAGCACTGCTACAGCCACACCAGTCCAGGCCAGACCGGCCGTCTCTATACGTCCACAAACCATCGTGGTCAGTGCCGCGTCGGTCCCAGGGACTAGTTTGGTCGGCGGTGTGACCTCAACCAGAGTTGTGGTTCCTGCTCAGCTCTCGGGTGCCATGGTGTCCACAGGTGCAATATCTACGTCCGGGGTTGCCACTGCATCAGCTGCTCTGTCCGGCGTGGCCGCTCAGGTCTCCACTAATACTACGTTGAAATCAGGGAGTATTCTCACCACTATGTCTCCCATAAAACAAACAATACTTACGTCAGTGGCAAAGGTTGCTGGCACGCCAGTCGTGTCTGCTCAGGCTGTCACACCCACCACCACCACTCAGATCATCAAACCATTAGTGTCTGCAGTCCTGCCAACCGTCACACCAGGGTCCTTGACCAAAGTCCTGGCGCCGACCTCCACCACTCAGATCATCAAACCATTAATGTCGGGAGTTCTAGGGACTCCTTTGTCTGCTGTGACGTCTCCCACCCCCGGCAGTGTGCCGACGATAGCCGTACAGTCCCCGACGAGACAAACCATCATTACAACTCCTATCACCGCCAAGACCATCACTCGACCCCTCAATCCACAACTGACACTGCGAGCACAGCCATTGACACAGACTACCACAGTAGGAGTAGCGCCACGTCCCCTGACCATCGTGACGTCGCCCACGACGGCCGCAGCTGTCCCCGCTCTGGCCAACACAGTCTCAGCCGCGGCCGCTCAGAAGTATGCAATCACACCACAGGTTGTACAGCAAGGTGAGTTGTCTCCCTTCCTTTCATATATCTAGTGAGTTGTCTCCCATGATGCTTTTTTTTAGTGGGTGTTAAAAATCAAGATTTGTCTCCCCTGTAAATTTTAGTGGAGAGTAATGGGAGTTGTCTCCCCTCATGCCATTTGCTATCCCATGCAGTCAGAATGAATGGGTATTGATTTTGAGTTTGATGGCTTATGTTCTAACCAATTTGTATCAATTTGTATATATGTGATTTCTAAAGCCTCTTCAACGTATTCATGAACCTTATATAATAATTTAATTCATAATGTGAATCTTGTGCCATGGAATCTTGTGAGATGTGTAACTGACTGTTGTCCTTTGTGTGTGTAGTTGTGCGTCAGGCCTTGATGCAGAACCAGACCCCCGAGATCCAGGCCAAGCTTCTGGCCATGCAGAGGCAGATCCAGCAGCAGCAGACGCCCTCCATCACTACCACCACCACCACTACCACGTCTGTCAAACCCGCGCCACTCCCACTGCCTGGCATCAGCATCCTGCAGTCGCACGAGAAGCAGGTGCACACGCAGGTACAGCAACATCTGACCGTCCGGCCAGTAGGGAGCGCTGGCATCACTCTGGCCGACTCCGTGCGAGCCAAGCAGCGCACGCTGACCCAGGAACAGAAGGACGACCAGATGAGGTGAGCCGGAATCGAAATTAACACTAGCCCGCTAGCCCGGGCCATTTCTCCCAATGCTAAAGGTATCCAAAGGGCTAGTAAAAATTCATAACATTTGTTATTTGTATCACTACTATTCGGGCTAGTAAGTTTTAAAGTTAATTTCTATCGCTGGGTGAGATGTGGAAATTTCTCATGTTCAACTTTTGAGGAGATCTGACAGCAGTTCTTATTTGAATATTGTGTGACGTTCACATATTAGAAATTATTTGTCTTGTAAATATTTGTTAATTAATAAATATTTTAGCTGGTAGGTTCGACAGATTAGTTTATTTTCTTAGTAAGTAATGGTGATGTTGTCTATGAAATAGTTTTGAACTAAGTCTCTATCACACCACCAGGTTGTCGGTATGTGGGCAAGTTCTGAAGTCCATGATGGACAAGATCGAGCGCGAAGAGAAACAAGAACAGAAGCGCCAGCGCAAGCAGGAATCTGTGGAAGAGAAGCAGAAGAGAGTGATGGCGTCAAAGCTACAGGGGGCTCTCTTCAAGCACAAGGAAGCCCTCAAGAAAGAAATACTACGCAAGCGAACACTCATGGAGAAGAACCTTCAGCAAGACATTGTGGTTTGTAGTATTTTAGGCATCTCTCATCGTTACTGGCTAGAATGTTTGTCACCATTTGCAACATTGTCAATTGGTCAATTATTAATTTAGAATGATAGAATGAATTGATACTTTACATTGCAGCGGGAATATGTCCACCATATGTTAACTACAATGTTACTTTACAATACAATTACTAATTCATTTAAAAGCCAGATGGTATTGTTTCTGTTAAATTCTTTATGCTAAAATCACAAGTTTTCCTGTATACACACCTTGGTGTTGTTGACATTTCAGATGGAAGTAGCCGAGCGGGTTAAGAAGCAGCCTAAGCCTCCAGTGAAGGGTCTGATCACCAACCGAACGATGGCGGGTCCTATGGCCACGCTGTCAGGGGTGAAACGAAAAGACGATGCCATCATGCCGCCAACTGCCGAGGAGGTGGCAAAGAACAAGAAGCGCAAGCAGAAGCTAATATCTACTGGTGGCGGGCGAGCGTTTAATCCCAAGGAGAAGCTGTACTGTGTCTGCAAGACTCCTTATGACGAGAGCAAGTAAGTCCTGCTGGGGAAGAGAGAGAGGGGTTGCTCCTTTCTAGCTGTTCTGTCTGTACTTTCTTTCCGACGCATGCGCAGTTACACTGTGCAGTGTTAATCATTGGTAACTGTGCATGCATCGGACAGAAAGTACAGATAGAACAGCTAGAAAGCAGCCCCAGAGAGTAAGAAGCCATGGTTTAGGAACTGATTTATAGAGAAAGTAGCAAGCGCCCGTAAATTCATCAATTTTCTGTCTATTCTCATGGATAGATATTTATATTATTTTGAGTATCGTGGATTGGTGGTAGACTGGTAGCACCCATAAATTCCAATAAAAAAATAACCACAAGTTCATCAATTTTCTGTATATTCTCATACAGATATTCCAATTGTTAGTGTAGGTAGCACAGTAGCAGGTTGTCAGAGTCCAATGTCCTGAGTTTAGACCTGTCCTGGCATCAGTGTCCACAGTACTTGCCATTCCAATGCGGCTGTGCTAGGATGCACTACCTGTAGTTTGGAAGACAATTGTTCTATTCAGAGTTTATGCATAATACTTCCATCATTCAATGACTCTTTGGTAATGGCTAATTGTCATGGTTTCCTCCAGGTTCTACATTGGCTGTGACTTGTGCTCCAACTGGTTCCACGGAGCGTGTGTTGGGATCACAGAATCCCAGGCAGGGACGATCGACTCCTACATCTGTACAGACTGCCACAAGCAGCGTGAACACACGTCTGAGGAGCTGTACTGTGTGTGCAAGACGCCGTACGACGAATCACAGTAAGTACCTGGCCACCGTTCTCTCAAACCATAGTCCTGTCACAGTTGTAACTCTATACAGTGTCTTGTGGTAGTCATTCTGTATAACAGGGGCTGTCGCATACTTACAACACCATAAGCATTTGTGGAGGAAAGATTATTGATTCCGAAAATGTCAAATTTTCCTCCAGGAAGCTTAGCGATGGCATTACATCCTCGATAGCTTCAGGAACATGTTCCCTGGACCATGTATTTTTTTTCATACTGTTTAAAATGTTGGAAAATTGTGTTCCTGTATATTTATAATATTTTTTTCACCGACTACTTTTTATCCTGACTCTTTAAAAATCTAACATGTATTCATTTCAGGTTCTATATCGGGTGTGATCGCTGTCAAGACTGGTTCCATGGTCACTGTGTAAATGTGTCTCGATTAGAGGCAGACCGAATGGAAACCTACATCTGCCCCAACTGTCACAACAAGGAACAAGCCACCCCCATTGCACAGAAAGCCCTCTCCGACAGAGAATATGAAAACCTTCGCAGACTTCTTCGTAGCTTGCAGGTATATGTTTTTTAATTTTGCACAGAATACATGTCGATATTTATTAACCCTGACTCCAAGATTATGAACCATTTTTGTGTACAAAGTCGTGCTCAACTCAGGATTTGTTCACAAAACCATGTATAAAATTTCAAGCTTGAGCATGAAATCGTACTCAAAAAGTTACGTAATCTTGGTACCTCCTCATGTTTCAATGTGTGAAGATGTTTGAGCTGCAATAACTCTGTTGTCTCCTATTCTCTTTCAGTCACACAAGATGGCGTGGCCTTTCCTGGAACCAGTTGATCCCAAAGATGTGCCAGACTATTATCTCGTTGTCAAGGATCCCATGGGTAGGTTTCTTGTATCAAGTTGTCACATTTAGGTGAAAGATTCCCACTGTGACATAAAACAATAACTCACACATTGTATGAAGATTAGTTACAGTGCCTGATGGAATCTATTACAGTGCTCCCTCGATATAATGCGGAAGTTGGGGTCCATGACATGCCACCGGTGTTATCATACCCGCGTTATATCAACGAATACACATGAGAGAAAAGTTTTGTTTTGTTTTTTAATGGGGTACACGTTGGACCCCGCGTTGTATCCGAATCCGCTGTGCATCGAAGGGCGTTATATCGAGGGAGCACTGTATTACCATTCAGTGTTGATCAATTAAAGTGGTTCATTGGTGTCATTTACAGATTTGACCACCATTGGACCTATGGAGAAGGACTCCCTTAATATTTTTTAAATTTCTAACAGGGCCATTAATAATTGATAAAGACGTTTTGAAGTTAAGAAACATTAGTGCAGTACACACGTGTGCTTTTATCATTCCAGATCTGACCACTGTGGAGAAGAGACTAAATGCTCGACTTTACGGGAAGCTGAGCGACTACGTCAAAGACGTGACGAAAATATTCGACAACTGTCGTTTTTACAACCCAAGTGATTCCCCATTTTATCAGTGTGCCGAAGTGCTGGAAACATTCTTTGTTCAGAGATTGAAGTCCATGAGAGAGAGGAACTAGCTTGGAACTCTGTGTATATCTCTGTCTTGTGTGTCACGTGTGCTCTGCAAGTGACCTATCCATATTGGATCTGAACTGTCTAGGTTGTGGTACTACCTAAAATATATTTTGAAGTTGCTCAGTCATTGTATGGTATTACATTTGTTCAAAGAAATCTAACTTTTGTACTGAACATCACTGCTGCTCATTTCTCAACACGTAGAAATTGATTTTGCAAGCACATCGTTAAAACACAATCAAGTTACTATCTTATAATGGAATAGTCTGTAAAATTATGATTACATTTTCAAATTTGTCCTCTTCATCCGCTTTGCTCTGTATATTATGTACTTTTCATCTATGAATTGCATTACACCTGGAGAGATTATCAGTAATTAAAGAAAAAATGGTATGAAAATATTGCAAAACCCCAGATCACTTACTTAACAGAAAGTTTAAGCATGACATCGCAGTTCTCGTAGAATAACGAGGTAGAAACTGTACAGTAATCTAGAAGGCAGCATCTGGAAAAGGCATACAGCATCATGGGGAATATACTGGCTTGTAAGTTATTACAATTTGTACAAAGCCCATATCATTTTGTTTACTGCTGCTCCGGCATCAAGGAGAGTGCTTTCCATGTTGTTACATAATCATCATCATATTTAAACATGTCCATTTTTCAAGTTAGACACTGCTGTAGATTCTGTAGTCCATGCTGTTGCTTCGTGTTCATATTTCATAACACACGGCTTGTCTTTGTTACGTCAGGATTGTATTTCCACGGCAGTATTCTACTTGTCCTCTCGTGTGCACAAGTACCATGCTGCCCGGTAACGTGTCTGTACATTTTACTTGTTACTATGGTTACAGGGATCACTCCCGATCATTGTACAAAATTCATACAGTTATAAATGTCGGTTTTGAAATGCAAGATGCATATGAAATGGGATTTTTTTCCATGGACCTACTGATTGTATCTGAATGGTAATTCGAGTCGGAACATAACATCCCTCTCAAGCTAAGTTGCATAGAAAGTTGTAGGGTCAGTTATCGGTTATACTTGTTTGTTTGTTTACTATTGTTGTTGTACTAAGGCAATAAGCATGGGGGATGTTCTGACTAATACGTCCAGACTTCAGTACAACTTTGAACTACTACTGATGCAATAAGGTCCAAGTGCTAATCGTCTTTGTGTCACTTTTTGATTACCGACTGATGTGTTTGCATGCCATTTAGATTGCTTGTTCTATAGCCATTTCAACATTCTATAGTCGTTGTTTTTAGTATATTACGTGCGTGTTGGAAGTGGACTTTTCATGCATTATTTTCTTTTAAATTGATGTTATTTCTTATTTTCATTTGTAGAGTTATTTGTAATTTATTTCTCAACTGTTTGTTTTTCATGCAGCAGAAATTCACCCAACATTGTTCATGACTATTTGACATGACATAAAAAGTTCATTGTACATAAAACTTGCAAATTCTAGTGTATTTTCTAACGGTAGGTTGAATAGCAGTACCTTCATATATCATGTACAACTTCAGTAATGTCTGTAAATAAATTCATTTTATAGGTCAGCATATTATTCCATTTTGTTGTGTTTGTTGTTTGTGGCAAACTGCATAGTTATCTCCCGTGTATTTTACTGCAACATCAGGGCGACGTTCCTTTCATCACATTACACTGTCTGGAGTACTCCGGACAGACACTTTTGTCAAAGGAACGTGTTACAATTCTCGCACGCTCGCTAGCGAGAAAACTGCACAAAGCGTTCCTTTCAGGACTTTTCAGAACACTCTCCTGTGACAGCACGTGTCTGTGCTAGTACAGTGTACTTTCTCAAAGGAACGGCCTCCAGAGTTGTACAACTTGTAAGATCTACAATGAGCATATCGCCTTTACCAGTATAATCATTGAAGTACAACCATTGGAATACAACTACTGATAAACCGACTGAACTATCTACAGTCAACATGATCAATAAACCACAACAGGTACCTGGGTATCGTTTCTTGAAGATCTTGTATCCACTATGAGACCATAGCGCTCTCATAAGTGCATGATCCCCATGTATTACAGATTAGTCAGGCAGCCTAGGGATGATTTTCAAATTCCGTGCAACTTTTTTGATGAAAGCAAGCGACATGTTTTTTTGTGTTCCTCATGCACCCTAGTAAAAGAAAAGGTTTGGTACCGGGCTGAAATATAGTGCAAAGGTCACTTTTGAGCCCCAAATCCAAAATGGCCGCCAAA
>JAVCKZ010047938.1:0-18697 GCA_034780755.1 Lepetodrilus elevatus
TGTTCATAAAACGTCATGTGACGTCATAGTGTGAGTACGTTTTTGTGCTCAGAAAGTTTCGTAATCTCGGGGCCAGGCTCAATTAAGGGATAATCAATACTTCAGTCATTAGAAGTGCTAGCATTCTTTGGTCAGTGTGTGTTAATTGAGAGTCGTTAGCACTAATTAAAGAGAATGAATGTTGTCAGTAGTTAAAGGCGTAAAATCACGGTTTTAGTTGACATATTTCATGGTGAAACATGTTTGTACCTAAAAGTATGTACATTTGATTTGTCTACACAAGTATATCGAGAAACATATTTTGCACACCACGACACATCTTGCTAAATATATTAAAAATTACAAAACTATGAAAATATTGAAAACCAATGGAGCATGCGGAAAACGTAGCTTGTTGCCCAATATGCTTGTAGAGACTAATCAAATGTGCATATTTTCAGGTGAGATATGTTTGACCATGAAATGTGTCCGCAAACCGCGATTGTACGCCTTTACTAATTAACTAACAGCAACAGTAGCAGTCACTACGGGTAGCCTTTTCTACAGTATGCGTGTATCTTCCTTGAGTAGACTTTCCACGGGTAGACGTCTAGCAATATGTGTCAAGGGCTGCGTTTCTCTGTGTCCAATGTGTGACAATTCGCCGAGAAACGTTTCCAAAAAATCGTCGTTGTGTAAGAGTATTCAGACCAATGAGCTACTGTGTAGCTTCATGTTTAACTGTTCATTTCTGTTGTTCATCTCTTAGCCACCAAAGGTCCCATATAGGGTCGGTCGGTCCATATACGACCTCTGAACTGTTCCATGACCTTTGACCTCTTTTCCAGAAGTGTTATTCATAGGGTAGGTCTAGAGGGTGTAACTGATGTAATCACACCAGCAAAACTTTGGAATTCCAATATGGCTCCCAAATAGGACGTATTTAAATTTAAATATTTTTATTCTCGATGCTTAGCAGTTATAATGAATGTTGAAAATGATAGAATTCAAAAGCGACAATAACAGGAATTAAAACTTTATTTTGTTTTGACGTTCAACAAAGTCGACCTAAATTGAAAATGATGAAATCTAATATGTCTCTAGCTCTCTACCTTCTATCCTCACTGTTTTCATTCTTTCATTTCATTTCCGTTTCATTTAAAAGTTCAGCTTTTAGGTATTACATCATATTTCATCTGGCGAGAATGAACAGCGTTATAAGATTAAGAGTTTTATTTCAAATGTTTGAAAAAGATAGAACCACAGTCACCTACCAGGGTCTTTGTCATTGACTTGAATCAAATTAGTTGCCAAGTGGTCTACAGAACCCAATGCTGTATTATGTATGTTTTCCATGTTGCATTGTGTTACTTTCTTATACTCACAATTCCTTTAACCCTCTCGCTGCTGGGTTAGACACAGGCACTGCTCCTGGAGGGCATCTCTGGTTGCATCCAGCATGGAGTTAACTCTCTCCGTGCTGAAGGCAACTGTAGATTCCCTAACGGACTACCTGTGCCTAATCCAGCAGGGAAAGGGTTAAAGGCTCATTTCTCGCAGAAATCCTGGTCAAGACTTAGTCAGTGTCCAATATTACTCTTTGTATTGAGTTTTTATTTATTTATCAATTTTGAATACCGTAGATAATATTCAAGTTTATTAACAAAGGATGATGATGTGTTCTGAATGCACAAATTAATAATGTATACAATTTTATTATTTTTGAACTTAAGTTTTTAATCTATTAATCTATCAGGAAATCTTGAAATGAAAAGTAGGGAAATAATATTTTTGGTTGTTTTGTTTTTGTTGGTAGGCCTATCAAATTAATTAGTAAAATGAGTACAAATATTCAGTATGTATGTAACTAAATGAAATATTAGTGCATATTAGGCTAAGAAATCTGCACCTCTGTGATGAAAAATCAGCATAATTACTTTAATTTCTATAGAATAACCTCTTTAACCCTCTCCCTGCTGTATTAAACAGACACAGCTTATGTGGGCATCTCTGGTTGCCTCCAGCAGGGAAAGGGTTAATGTTGTACAGCATTGCCAATATCTGACACCACATCAAGTAGATCTTGCAATATGTAAAGCAACGTAAATCTTGAAATTAATATTTTATGCCAGCTTCACTTTCCAATAATGAGGAGTAAAATCATCTGCTCACATTGTTTTGCTCTGTGTGTGCATCCAGAGATACCAGCCATATAAGGCAGTGGTTGTTATTGCCCCAACAGGAAGTGTTAACCCTCTCCCTGCTGGATTAGACACAGGCACTGCCTTTTATGGCATATCCAGCATGGCGAGGGTTAATCAAGTTAAAAGAGGGAGAACGTTTAACGCTACGATGGATAAATTTGTCATTCCTCGTCAATCATGCACGTTTATCTTGGCAATAAGTATAATATGTTCATCATCAACAACAAACAATGCAAAAGAAATGTTTTCATCCATTCTGGTTCCAGATCGTATCCATTAGTCTCCTTGGTATTTTAAGTCATGACATAGTGCATGACGTAGTGCATGTTGAGTCGTGACATAGTGCATGTCAAGCAAAGCCAAGGTGTTACTGATTCTGTATAGTAACTATAGTAACAAGACCCGTACCGAGTGGTTACTGTCGACAATGCTTGGTGTTTAATGGAAAATTTCACTCGTGCAACTTTTTATTGGATGCTGGCTGGATAAAAGTTATTTCTCTCCTTTTTTATTTAAACATAACTTCTGTCATTATCAAATGTTTTAAGTTGTAAGTAGTCGAACTATTTCCTGCAATGACATGAGGCAAGGACTCGCACAATCTGACTTCAATCAAAGTGATCAACAGCATGCACGTAAACAATTCCACGTGCAAAAATATGAGATAGTTTTCGAGACGCCAGTTTCGACATTGGCATGCATGCCATAGTTGGCCATGTTGATTTCATGCTCAACTCAAAGTTTTGTTCACAAATTCCCATATAAAATTTGAGCTTGAGCAGAAAATTGTACTCAAAATCCTTTTCGTCTTGAGACCAGGTAGAATGTTCAGTTTTGAGATAATGAAGAAAAAAAAGCACCACAGGTTTATCAAGACGTTATCTTGAAGTTAGTCTTCTTATATACAATGTAAAACATTCAATTTGAAAACGGATCAGTCTACCAACCAATGTCCGCGGCATTCTAAGCTATCTTATGCAACATTTTCTCCACTGATCATACTTGTGTGCGATTGTTTATAGAAATGCTGGAAAATCGTTCAGTTTTTGTACCAGGTAATGACTTGGAAGACATCTTATACTGTTGTAGTATTCGCCTATGTAATAGGCAGGAGTGATTATATGCGACATTTAGCGATTATTATTTTAAAAGCTGTGAACAAAACGCTGTGGCCATAGCCTTTTCAGACTGATTCTCTCTATATACCTACGACACTCGGCCGTTAAGTCTATATTTTACAACACTGACTGGGTATTCGTTCTCGAAGCTTTCATATCCACTACGAGACCATTGCGCCGTCATTAGTGCCGGATCGTCGTCTATGAAAGATCGCTGCGAGATCGTCATGTACAAGAGATTGTTATGAAAGCGCCATCGTCTTTTAGTAGATATGAAAGCTCTGAGAAACGATACACAGTATTTATTTACAGATACCAGTCTTGAACTAAGATTCCATAGGTACAAACAAAATCGATTCACTTATGCAGAATTTTAAAATTGTAAGCCGAGTAAAGATTTGTTGTACAACTCCATACATCTGGATGTTAATGTGGCACAACGAATATCTGCCAGAGTGCCTGGAGCAATTCAAGCCACATCGTCATTCAACAAAAGTATGGTAGGAAAAGAGCTGTGCTTGAGGCCTGTTTATGAGACCGAGTTTACGCGAGTTCACACGTGAAATCTCCTTGGAAACGTTCATACTTCATATGTGACTTCACGCGTGAACTCGCGTAAACTGAACAGAGGCCTGGTCTAACAGTAACAGGGAGATGCAGTATATACTACGATAGTACCTCATCTAGCCAGTCCTTTACTTGGTACTTGCGGAAAACAACATGTTTTCCTTATGTGTATGTTCCGGTATGTGTTCATATTGAATTGCATTCCATATTAACTATACGCTGCATATAGAATCTGTACCTATGGAATATTAGCTGAAGATGCACCTTTTCCTGTTCAAACTTTCTGCTGGTCAGCCTGGAGGATATTTGGCCGAGATCTGATTTGTTTTCCTTTCCTTGAACGTTTGTCTTAATTCCCAATGTTGTTATTTATTAATTACAGAGTATCAGAATTAAAATCTTTTGTTCTCATTCACATGCTCAATGTTGTTTTTAGATCATTTGATCTTCAATTGAATGCCATGTTGCATTGTCCAACTCAGGGAAATTTGCTCATGTCTGGACATTGTATGGTGGATGCTAGCTGCGTGCCAAAATAGATAGCAAAATAGTAAACAGGGCATCGTATAGCTACAGTTCTGCAGCTAGGTGGATGCATGTACCAAAACATCTCACAAAATATTGATGGTGGACATTGGTGGTAGAAAAACCTGAAGCAATGTCATTTTTAAATTCCATTCCATTCCCCACATACAGGCCTACCAAAGAAAACGGACATCGGAAACCATAAAACAAAGTAGAAAATATAGGAAATATAAATAAAACATGGATATGTCTAACATTCTTGGTAGGTCTGACACAGCTGCAGCCAACTACACATGGTTGAAAAGCCGATACCAGTTGGGATTTGAACTCAAAAGCATTGAATACCTTAGTCTTCTGCACTGACCACTACGCTACCGTACTCACTATGCTCAACATCAGCAGGATGCAATTGTAACTTTCCAGGAATATGTTGTGATATTAGAATGACGGGAACTTGACCTGCAACGGTTCATCAGTGCTGCTAGTTCATTTAACCAGATGGGCGTCAAGACTTGGTCCCACTTTGAAATTGATGCCGCAGTGGAACACATATTTTCAATCTTCCTGCTGGGCGATGATAAAATGCAAATCACAAATGTATGGAAACTTATTATATTGGTTAGTTAGCCATATATCCTTCAATACCAGTCGTTTCAATATCCATCTTGCATAGGCTAGCTGCTTTAAACCTCTCCCTGCACAGACATAGCTCTTGGACAATGTTTTCCAAGGTATTTAGAACACAACACAAGTAATATTTCTCACGATTTTTATTGACTCGACTCACATAACACTTATCATCCATTCAGCGTTTTACATTTTGGCCACAAAAAAAACTGGTAAAATCTGTACAGATTTTTCATATGTACACTGCAGCACGAACACAAAGAAGATTTACACTGGGCGAGCATCAATACATTTCTTCTATAATCTATACTCAATCTCTTTGAGATAGCTATGCATGCAGTTCTTCAAATCAGTCTCTACATCAATTTTCTACGTGGTAAAAATCATGCAAATATACAAGCATCAATATATCATAAAATACATTCTTTATTTTTTAACCCTGCCCAGTCTACCTTATTTTACATACGTAGAGTTTGAATGTGACACCGGGTCTCAAAGGCCCCAGGTAGCAGGGCGAGGGTTAAATACAGATTTCTGTTAAAATATGATCACGTTATGCCATTCAACATTTTCAAATATTGAAATTGCTGCATTCAATATGTTCCATGAAGTGTAGACACCAATCAGATGTCAAGTTTTGTGTAGTTTACACACTTTACTGGAAAAGACATTAAAACATATGGAAATATTAACAAGTGCAACGACAACTTTCACGAGGAACTGAATAATATGTCATTCTGTCTAGGTATGTACACAACGTAGACATAAATCACTGGTTTCATCCAGCGATATCGGGGCTCTAGACAAACATATATTCCCGACATACAGAGACACGTTAAAATTGCACTGCGGACAACCTACTTTTAACATTTAGCACCTTTGGTGCTTTTTGCTACTCAGAATGTTAGTCTGGAGCCCTGTGCCACCCACTCAACACTGCATATGTTCTCCATGAATGAATACATTATTGTTTTACATCGCAGCAGGAATCTCACAAATTCGACAATTTTCTATATGAGAGCATCTCCTAGAGTACCTTAGTTAGTGCCAGGCATCTTTGTCAATGATAAATTAAAATTTAAATAAATTTATGTGACATACTCGCATTTATAAAAAACAAAAACAATGTATTCTTGTCATTCAAAATCAAAATTCAAAATTTCCATAAGATTTGATCATATCCTGTGGGTTGCACGCAATACATAAATGAAGAAAGTACAATCAATATATTGCACACAAGGAAACAATGATGGTACGTCTATTCTACTCCTTCCCTTTCCATTCACATTATACGAACAATTCTCGAGCAATCTTCGCTGGCATACATGTTGATAAATTAGCTCGTGGAAAGCAGAACTGCAGTTGGCATGGCTACCACTGGTGCTAAAACATCATGCATGCGAGAGTATTTTAATTTATAATGCAAAATGTATTTTTAACACTTAGTTCGACATTTAACCACCAAATGTACATTTCACGTGACAGTGGATATCAACAGATGAAACGTTAACATGAAGGAGAATGAATGAACCCTCTCCATGCTGAATTAGACACAGACACAGCTCTTTAGGCATCTCCAGTTGCCTTCAGCATGGAAAGGGTTAATGCTGTATGTCGCAGCGGGAATATTTAACCCATAAGCGACGATGACGTGATGACATTAAAACGAGCGAGACGTGCAGAACCAGAACAGATGGTGCTCAAATGTTCGTCGTTCAATCGTCGTCGATACATATAACATCTTTCTTGCCGTTAACTTTAGTCGGGGGAGCCTCTTTTCCGTCAGATTCTTTCTTCGTTAAATCTTCCGCTTGACCGCTACTTGATCCTGGAAATAAACAGAACAAATGTTATCTGCTAAAACGAGGAAAACCGGAAAATCTGTATTCCCAACAATACAAGGATATTTTGTTTACAAAACAAAGTGAAATTTTCAATATACACACACAATCACTAATGTGTTTGTTCGGCATTTGCAATGAGAGCACGGGAGAATACCGATTACATAAGCTGGGTATAATATCGTTTTGCCATGGATAAGTAAAGCTTAGAAATTAGGTCATGCGCCATTTCATTAAAATAAAAATGCACGACCATTGTAATATGCGATGACATTAAAAAATAACGTAACTCTTTTGAAAGGAATACAGGAAACTTTGCAAATAAATGTCTAAACATGTACAGTATGTTGCTTATAACATTACATTAAATCTGGAATTAAAAAAATTAAAATCTTGCAACTTATTTGCAAAAAACGTTATGTAGTCTTTGCAGTAATTACATACATAAACACTACAGCAATTAAACCACAAACTATAGTTTGACTCAGCATGCAGAAACACTTTTTCTTAAAAAAATGTCTTTAAAAGGTTTTTCACAAATTCACTAATTTCATACAGAATGTTACAAAAACCACTCATGAACAAGTAACATTCAATTAAATTTGGTGCTAAATCACACGCATATGAATCAAAGCAGAACACAAATCAATATCAAATAAGTGTATTTATCATGTAGCAATACTATTATAGAAAATGGCAGGCACAAATCCAAAGACGCTCAATGTAGTAATAATAATAATAATATTGTACCGTAATGTGAACATTTATATTACGCCAAATCCACACTCTAAAGCAGGCTCGTTGCGTTAAATTATTACCCCGGTCAATAGATCAGTGTGATCTCATTTCACCTTCTCGACTCCCTGGGGAGTATACAACCCAAGCTGCCTTTCAAGGTGCTAGAAGGTTTATCATTCACATGTCCATATCAGCCTTCCAGATAGAAATGGGTAGTGTGTAAATAAACAAGAATATTAATTAAAGTCACGCGGGTACACACTGATTATATTACGATGCATTATTTGTGAACATTCTAAATAATTGTCGGTCTTCAGGCCAGATTTTCTCACCACAACCAAAACATCTCAAAGGTTAATAATACTATCGCCAAAAAGTGAAACGTCAAGATTAGAATCATTAACGAAAGTGTTAAAAGAAATCTGATATTCGCCAATTACATAATTTTTATTTTTTTTTAAAAAGAAGACGATGAAAGTGACAACCAACAAATTCTAAGATCAATAGTGAGTGAATATGGAGTTTTAACGTCGCTGCAGGAATCTTTCATCCATTTGGGACAATAACATCAACAGAAAATATCTTGGGAGAACTGTCATCAAAATGTATGCAGTGTTTTCAGGTCAGGGCCATTTATTATTCAAACAATTTTTGAGAAAAAAAAAATATCAACATTTGTGAGTTATTGTTTTACACCAAATTTCATGGCGACAAACTGACAACGCGGTGTACATCACAACGACTGGACTGAAGACTGAACATTGGACTGAACATGGGACTGATATTTCACACAAAACGGCATTATGCCCACTACAGAAGGACAACACCCCCATGCAAAGTGACGTCCACGGCAAGACATACGCGGTGGTAGGAACCGGTCCAAACCAGCCGGGGGCAGATTTTCCGGTTTCATCTGCCAAGAAAAGGGCTCGGTAAGCCCAAGAAAAGGATTGGGAGGGTCAATTGGAACTGTTTATAGAAATAAAAATAATGTCATTAACCGGGACTCTCCGGGAAATTCATATTTCTACGAGGTGGAGCCATGGGATTTTCTCTGTTCAACTTTCAACCGTTGAATATAAATTTGCCATTAAAATACCAACATAATTTCCACAAGATGGCGGAGACATCCACAGAGTATGGGTTGAAATATATTTTACTGTAGAAACTACATATTGGGAACATTTTCATGCTTGAATACACTGGATTGTTTGACCAGGCCCAGAGATTATGAAACTTTTTAGTACGATTTCATGCTCAAGTTCAAATTTTATATGGGGATTTGTGAACAAAAATAATGTCGGCATGAAATCGTACTCAGAAATGTTTTGTAATCTCTGGGCCAGGTTAAATGAAAGTTGAAACGGAACAAATTTAGCACCTCGCTGCAGAACTGAGACCTACTTGCTCAATGCAGAGCTAATATTCACTGCGGAGTTACTCACCAGGTGTCGCTGGGGCGGGAGATCGATGAGACGGGGTTGGGGTTGCCGATGGTACCCGTACACTCTGGGGGGCGCCAGGAACGGAACCTACAAAAATCAGAAAAGAAAATTCAATATTTAATTTATACGAGTTAGTGATTATGGAGTTCAACATCACTGCAGGAATCTTTCATCCATTTGCGACGATTTAATATATCTGCAGTAACAACCTATTATCAGTAGACTGCGTTCCCAGAAAAATCTCAAGATTTAGCAATGCTTTTGATTGTCCAATTTGCTTTAACTGTACAGTAATGAACACAAATGTCTTATGTGCGTTGCCCATTCCACAGAACGATCGCAAGTACTACGAGAGTCATAATTATAATAAATGTAAAGCGACTTATGATTCTCATAGTGCTACAATACGGTAGTTCTGTAGAACAGTCCAACAAATTTACAAATACTTTTTTTTAAATTTATTTTTAAAGTTTTTAATTGGGGTTTAGAGCCGCTTTCAAGATTCCTAGATTATTTCACTTATATCGCGACTTGTGAGTTTAGGGCAGGAGGAAACCTGCAACATCCGTAATGCTGAATGTCGCAGTAAACCTGCGAGCACTGGCTTATATTGACAGACCAAGGATGCTAACTGCATTGCCACGGTGCATCCTATTACAATTGCATCAGGAAAGTAACTAATGCCGGGCTCCCGGGACAGGATTTGAACCTTGTGCCTTTGGTTCTGAAGTCCAAGAGTTCTACCAATATGCTACCACCCGTCCCTTTACAAATACACATATGGACATTAACCCATTTACTGTTATCAGAAGCATGTTATTCTAAAAGCTAGTAGAAGCTTCAGTTTTGTCATTAATCACTATTCGGTTAGTAAGTTTTCATGAGTTAATTTACAAAATTATTGGTCTCATTTCAGAATTAATATGTATCCTATGAACATGGCATGACAATTAAATCTAGTGAGCAATTTTAAATGTCGCAAATAAATATTTTATAAACATGATGACCAATGAATAAAAGGAAACCAAAAATGTTTCCATAGCTACGAGACCAATATTAAAAGGCAGGATTAAAATGCACTAATAGTATACAAGAATGAAATTAAGGCAAAATTTATGCATAAAATATAAATTCTTCAAACAAGCACAGCAAGGCTGAAAACAAGTAAAAAGAAGGCGAGACTCCACACCATAAAGAGTTCTCATGTTCAGCAGCGATTAATGATTAAATTAATATCGAACAGCCGACGGTGAATATGCAAATAAAGTAAGCATTGAGTCAATGTAAAAATGTGGCATCTATATAGGGGTCAAATAGAGGAATTGGTATCTCAATAAAAAATGTGTACCCAATTTGAAAACATCTACAAAATCATGCAATTTGAATATGTTGAAAGAATAATTTGAGTACATCGAAAAAAAATATGTGACTTTTAAATTTTAGAAATATACGAGAATGGACATTTGTCTAGAATCAAATTGGTTTCGCATTTCTTTCGATGAGATACCATTTCCTCGAGTTTTCTAAAGTTCAAATGTCGCCCCAAAATACACTTGGCTGACCTGGCATCAGTGGCATCATGGGAAATCCCATGGGAGCTGGAAATGGAGGTAATCACTTTAGAAACGAGAAAGAAAGAAACATGTGAATCTCAGATCATACAAATGCTTGCCATTTTTTGCCACATACCGGTACATGAACAAAAATCACAATTTAATTTTCAATTAAATAACATCACTTTACACATTTTCATTAAAATTCAATCTTTAATTAAAATATCTCTGCTCAAAAGACAGAGCTTATCAACTGAATTTACAACATATATTGACAATGGAAATGGGTTGTCACCAAATTGGTTGCAGTACACCGATTATTTATAGCTCTGCATGCAAGATAACATCATAGATAACATCATGCTTGTATTTAAGCCAGCAACATCCAGCGACCATAAACACCTATGTACACCGAGGACTAGCTCACGATAGCAGCTCTACAGACTACCCTACATTCCCCAACTGACTGCAAGCATAACCAAAGTGTCTGCAGTGTTCAGCGATGCCGCAAGGAATTAATGAATTAGTGCTTTACGTCGCAGCAGAATTATTTCACCCATACTGTAGAGAAATCTTTCTTCAAGTACAGAATCTCTTAAGATGTCTGACTAATCCCCGAGCAATGATTAATCTCTCTGGTTAGTTCAGTGTGTTGTGCAAAATAAGCCGAGAACTTAAGCCTGCGACAGATATATTAGAAAGTTGGTGCTTTGGTTCCAAAGTCTAACATTTTACCACTGAGCTACTGTCTAACCCTAAATAACAAAATGAATAAGTTTCCCCATCTTCCAGATAATTTCATGTCCACCACAAACTATTTGAAAAGCGTGTCATTTTATCTATCATAGCCGAAAAAGAAAAAGCATGGTATGTAAATTGGTTAAAAATCGTCAGTAACAGCGAGTCAAGACAAACAATAGTAAACTGTAGTAATATTACAAGCCAAACCAAAATGGAAGCAATATTGATCGTCCATTCAGTCAAACGCAATATTTAACATATACAGCAGCATACAAAAACCTGTATAGAAATGGTATTATGAATGCAGTCATTTTCCATATGCCCAATGTTAATGGTGGTAAAATCTGTAATTTTCAGGGGGTCAAAGATACCTTTACAGGGTTCAACTTAGGTTTCAATATTTGCGAGTCCTAGGGACGCATGTTGAGATACTTATCTACAATTTTTATTAATAAAGTGCTTTCCAAACTTGCAATTTTTGCGTATGGGACACAGGATTGCGCGTTCGGAGAAACCCTGCTTTAGCATTGCAGATTTTCAAATGACCCTGCAACCCCCTATTAATTCAAACACTGGAATGGAAGTATATAAAAATATACACAAAACTAAGCAACCAAATTCAGTGACAAGCTGACCCTACTATGACAAGCACTTGCAAGTGATATGAGCAATATCCAGATATGAACAAAGTTCAAAAACAATAATAACAAAGCTTAATAATGATCGTGTGATCATGCGAAGCAATTCATAACAGAACTGCCAAGGACTGTTTGGATATTGTCCTTAAATATTTAATTATGCATATAAACATTTGCGATTTCTTCTTCCCAGATGCTGTTAACTAGTAACCATGAATTTCTATCACAAATGGATAAAAGTAAAATAAAATATACAATTTTAGTAACAAAATGCAAAGAATAAATATTTTGTCATAAAAGATATGTTGCAAGTGACAGAATTATTGTTTTACAAAGCAGCAGGAATCTTTCACCCAAATGTGACAATATGTTCAAAATTCGGGCAAGCAACAAATCTGTGAATTTTGAGCATCACAATAGTAAAAAGAAATATCCAATTTAAATAGCAAAATGCAGAGAATAAATATTCTGCAATCCAAAATGTGCTAGTTTCTGGCAAACAGCCAATCTGGGAATTAGAATATCGCTCTGGGTTTCATGACATGCATAAGTTCAAAAGGGACGCTAGCCGTACATTGAAATGTGAACACAAGCTGACAACACTCAGCCAAAGTACGTTGGTTCTATTCCCGTCTATACACTCGAGCCATCCTCTAGACCCAAGCTCTGCGACTTCTCAAACATACGCTACACCACCGACTCCACGAAAGCCATATAAAGTCTTGTTTCCAATATCAAGCAATTACAGATTCTAAAAATATATCAATGAACTCGTATCATATTGGAATAACTTCATAAGATGTCCTGAAGATGTTAACATTTTGCTAACGAATCGTAGATATGAATATGTGGATAGTTTTTGATGATAACAACTCTATTATAAATTCATAAGAGGATAGGTATTAATAATATTCTAACACATCAGAATTCTTCCGAAAATGTTCAATAATTTTAATTTACTGCACTAAAAATTGAACAAAAGTTTTAAAAGTCTAACTTCAGAAACACTCTTCTTGGATGAATTGATAAATGCTTTTACTCATAACAGTTTTCGCTAACATGAACAAAAAGATTCTACCGATTCTAAGCACAATTTCAATCTCCATATAAAATTTGAGTTCAAGCATGAAATCGTACTTGAAATGTTTCATAATCTCGGGGCCAATTACTGAAGTCCGAGTGATATATTCGAGGGAGCACAGGGTGTGGGTTTCAGAGGACGGGCCCGAGTGAGCCAAGCACTACGTAAATACTGTGGGGGGTGGGTGTATTGTGCGGCAATGGGACATCCTACAATGCCGGCAGCCTCTACATACGAGAACAGCTCTCATAACCTGGAAGCAAACGTGGGGATTAATATCTCACAGAAGCCGTCTGCATACCCGCTACATCGACACGGACAGTCATGGAGCTTACCAGCCAGGAAGCGCAGCTCAAAATATTATGTTTTTTAATATCGTTATTTTCTTTGGATAAAGGTTGGGATGATTATATCTAAAAAAATTGTTCCCTTAAAATAATGAATTAGTGCATTACGTCGCAGCAGGAATATTTTACCCATACACAAGTTCCCTTGATAACTTTTCGAGAAGCATGCTATTGTTTAGTAATATTTTTAATGTAAATAACATGTGGGGGAGGGATGATATCAACTTGGTCCAACAAATTACATTACTACATTACTTTCAATTCCACAGAGTAAAAAAATAAAAATTTAGCAAGCATGACGAAAACTCAAACACCCCTAGCCAGATTTCATCTACGTGAGACCCAAATCGTCCTATTTCAGCTGCGCTTCCTGCCACGTGCCACCAGCATGCCAGAAGCCACGGGCCCCACTCTCCGCAGTCGTCGTCACAGTGGGGTACAAACCTTGGCTGAAAGAGGCTGGCGGAACCCCGAACTGAGAGGTGCGGAAGCCAGAGAAGTTGTTGTTAGAGTACGGGCTGAAATTTCCCGCCGCCGCAGCTGCAGCCATGAACTGGGACGTCGCAGCAGCCGCGGCGGCTGTTGCAGAGGTTGTCGCGGCGGCAGCGGTGGCCGTCGAGGAGGAACTGGACCCACCTGAGTGGGCGGGAGTCGGGGGCCCTGCGGCAGCGGACGGGGTCGCCTGGGTCGGGTTGACCAGTCGGTTGAGGATGCTGCGCTCAGACATCTGCAGGCGCTGCGCCACGGGTGGCACGCGGGCCAGGGTCGCCGGGAGACGGGCCGTGTCCTGCTTCATGTCACTTAGTAACTCCTCCAGTTGGTTCAACACTGCAAGACAGAAGGCGCGATAAGTATGGTCCTTAGCTATTATGTTTTTATGTTCACTACATTGATATAATGTATGTCCATCAATTTTTGTATATGTTTACACTGTAATACTGAAATGAATAAACAAAATATATTTTTTAGCAGGGAGAGGGTTATACCTCGTCTTGAGAAGCTCGAGGCCATTTGCAAATGGGACGATTTAATTGTAGGATGAGCAAGTAATTTGGTGCGTGATATTTCACCCACACACTCCTGTAGTGCTAACTCTGGATACATAGCTCACCTTTATGTAGGACTGCGTTGGCTGGTTTGTTCCCGCCGAGCGATTCCTTCGACAGGTGTTGGTGGCTCTCTGCCAGGCACTCCATGTCGGCAAACCTGAACACCACAGAAAACAGGTTGGGGATAAATCTCGAAAATACGCATGACACCATTGATACCAAAATATGTCGTGATAAAAGTTTCCCCGACCTCCAATTGCCCATTTAACTGCTGAATAAAAAAAGGAACTAAAGAAATCAAACAAACTATATTTTACAAAATACAACAGTCTAGGTTTCTTATTTTTGTAAATTAGGTTGCCATGGCTCCCAAAGTAGTGGCTAAATTGCCGTACCTGGCGTTGAGGGCCATGGCGGGGTGGGTGGGGTCCTGCGTCAGGTTCAGGTAGGCGGCACGTCGCAGCTGCTCCTCCAGCACCAGCGCCTGCTCCAACAGCTGCAACACCAACAACAACACACACGTCAACACAGACCATGACATGTCACATTTGTATTAAAATCCACAATACATAAAACATTTTACTATGGAATCGGGGGATTCCCCTTGTCACAGCTCTTGGGATAAGAGAATAATGCAATACGTATAATGCTAAGTAAACGAAAATAAATTATATTTATAGTGCACCAGATCCACCAACTACAGGAAACTTACATTATTAGTGTATGCAGTGTTTCCTTATCAACTCCCTGGGGAGTATGCTAGTGTTTACAGTGCGTGCGTACCTTGAACCTCCTGGCCAGGAACTTGTTCTTGATCTCCAGGAAGTTGCCCTTGCCCTGTTCACTGATGAAGGGCTCGTTGATGATCTGGAAGCGAGGGTCGTTCTGAATGTCCTGCCACCGTCCATAACCAAAGCTGGACTCAGTCAAGGGCACATCAACTCATCGAGACAAAACCTCACATTTAACAAATAATAATTTTTCACCCATTTGCGATGATAAAACCAAAAACAATTTACAAAATATAAATAATAATAATAAAAACAATTGGCATTTAGAGCTTCTTTCAAGATTCTTTCATTATATTAAAAGTATCATAGCTAGAAGGCGACCCAGGGATCAAAATTATCACTAGCCCGCTAGCCCGGGCCATTTCTCCCAATGCTAAAGGTATCCTAAGGACTAGTAGAAATTCCTAACTTTTGTTATTTGTATCACTATTCCGGCTATTAAGTTTTAAAGTTAAGTTTCTATCGCTGCAACCTGACAAATACTCCCAATGCTGGAACACTCAGAGAATCCTGGCTTCACGACGTATAGAAAGGATACACAACGATGCCCGCCAGTAGCCAGTAGTCGTGACGACGGTGCCAGACCTCATGCTCCTTGGTGGGCTGCAGAGCTCGCTGCTCATTGGCCCAGAGCGTGTGGAGCTCGGTGAAGCCGCCGTCGGCGATGTTGAACATGAACTTCTGGTACTGCTCCACCTGCTTCTTCTCTTCCTCCGTACAGGGCGCTTCCTTCTTTGCTTCCACTTTGTCTTTCTTTTCTTCTTTCTCTCCCTTCTCTTTATCACCCTTTTCTTTCTCTCCTTTGTCCTTCTCCCCCTTTTCACCCTCCTCCTCCACTGAAATACATTTGAAAATATATATTAATGTAAATACTATATACAAGTCTGTAACATAAGCCTACCTATTTCCATAGTCCACAAAATCCATTGAAAATGTGTCCATAAAATATCCAATACTATTGTTATAATTCCCCAAGGTTCACAATAAAACAATGGCTCCATATAATATACTAACACACGTCATCACATCAATTACTTTATAAAAGCAATCTTATTACTTTTAAATAATTCTTCTTTAAATTAGATAAGACTACTAACCTTCTTTTTTAATATCTTTCTCGTCTTTAGATTTCTCTTCACCCTCCTTGGGTTTATCCTCGTCTTTACTGGTGGCGTCCGCAGCGTCTTTCTTGTCACCTTCAGCCGTCTTGACACCGTCCTTACTGACTTCAGCCTTCTTCTCAGCCTCTTCACCTTCTGAAACAAACCATACGTACTTAAAATCTTAACCTTCTCTCAGCTGAAGGACGTCAGAGATGCCCAATAGAACTGAGAACGAGGAAACCAAATTTCAGTGTAAAATCATTAACCAGACCATGGCCTACTTCGAATGTTCATTTTTTTCTTCTTTTTAATATTTACCTTTTACTTTTCTTTTTAGTATTGAATGAATCTGCTGGATTTGGCACAAATATTGCTCTTTATGGCATATCCGGTTGCCTTCAGCAGTGAGAGGGTTAACTCTCTCCACACTGGAGGCAACCAGAGATGGCCTAATCCAGCATGGAGAGGGGGTGGCAAGTGAGACTACCTTCAGTTTTCTTTTCTTCATCCTCCTTCGATTTCTCCTCCACTACTTTCTCTTCCTCCTTCTCTTTGACTGGAGTCTCCTCCGTCTTCTCATCGCTGGGCTTATCGCTGGCGGCAGCTTTCTCGGCCTTTTCGTCGCTGGGCTTATCGGCGGCAGGGGTCTCGGATGTCTTTTCGTCGGTCTCCATAGGCTTCTCTTCCTTGTCCTTGTCTTTGTTGTCAGATTCCACCTTAAATACAGAACAGGTACAATGGTATTTTAGAGCCATTTGCCAATAGTATTTCACTCAGATGTGGCTTTTCACTTCATGTTTGCACTATTTGTTTTACAATATGGATACGTACACAGAAACAATCTATTTCTGTGTATGTGTGTGAATTATAGTTTTGTGTCACAGTGAGATTCTTTCACCAATTTCTCTCCATCAACATCCTTTTCAGGCTTAATACATTTTTACATTCCTACCTTGTCAGCTTCCTTCTCGGTGGTATCTTTATCTTTCTCTCCATCATCATCCTTCTCAGGCTTGTCAACCTCCATCTTATCTTCCTTAACCTCCTCCTTCTCGCCTTCCTTCCCTTCGGCCTTCTCTTCCTTCTTTCCTTCCTTCGCCTCACCCTGTCCTTCCTCCTCGACATCCTTCCCATCCTTGACCTCCTTTCCGTCCTTGACCTCCTTCCCATCCTTGACCTCCTTTTCGTCCTTGACCTCCTTCCCATCCTTGACGCTCTTCCCATCCTTTGCTTCATCGCCCGCCGCAGCCTTCTCATCCTTGTCCTTCGTGGCGACTGCGGCCTGCGTTTCCTTCTCCTTCTTGATCCTCTCCATAGCGTCCTCCACCTTCACGTATGGCATGCTGTACAGCCCGTTGATAGCTTCAAACTCCTGGATCTGCAAGGACGGTAACAGTCAAAACAAAATTACAATCAGCTGTCACACATTTTCTGAAACTATCCAATTAAGATTTATGATCAGCCTAAATGCTCTAATCTTAGAAATTTGGATTCATGATTCATGATATCGATCTCAACTTGGATCAGTTTTAAATCAAAATTCCTCAAAATATGGATTTCCGATTAGAAAATATTACTTTGGATTTTGATCTCAAACTTTCTTCTGATAGCAAGCTGAATTTAGATCAGTTTCAAATGGATTTTGTTTAAATGCCAACATGGCAATTTGTCCTATTTGAGTACCAAGTCATGTAGGAATAACTCAAATTTAATTGCTCAAAATTGTTCATATCAAACAACAGGGTTTCTCCAAACGCGCAATCCTGCGCCCCATACGCAAAAAATGCAAGTTTGGACGCACTTTATTAATACAAATTGTTGTTAAGTATATCAAAATGCATCCCTGAGACTCATACTAATTGTATATCAATCTCAAGCTCGTCGAAAAGTCAGTATCTGGAAGTCTACATATAAAAATCAAGTTTTCGACCAATCTAATCACACCCACCTTCTTCCTGACGAGAGACATGGTTCCCACGCGGGTCAGCACGTGTTGTCTAGACAGCCCTTCCCTCGGCACCCCATCAGCAAAGGTCTCAGAGTTCTCTGCCCCTGGCTCGCACAAGTGCCGCATGAACAGCGAGACGTATGCGTTGAAGACTTTCTCCGACTTGCCTCGGAGGTCTCGAACCAGCCTGAAAACAGTGGAATGGCTAAAAACACTTCTGAATGCATCACTGCCAGGGGAAAGCATGACATAATACAGCAATAATCACATAAGGAAACTCATTAATTTACCAATAATTAATTAATTTTATTTTATTATTTTGTATTTTTGTTTGTATTGGGGTTTAAAGTCGCTTTCTAGAATCTTTCACTAATATCACGACTTGTCAGTTTAGGGCAGGAG
>JAVCKZ010047949.1:0-18697 GCA_034780755.1 Lepetodrilus elevatus
ACACACACACACACACACACACACACACACACACACACACACACACACACACACACACACACACACACATGTATTTATTATGTGAGGTGGTTGCTTCTCGGTGGGCATGCACAACAGCGGAAATATAAATAGAATAGTATTACGTATATAATATGATCAGATGCTTACGTATATATAGAGAGTGTACTTTAGATAACAAAGGTATCACAATTATATTTATATGTACTGTTTCTTAGAAACAACATGTATATGGAGTTTGTCTATTGCTATTCAATTTAAAATTTATTTAATCGTAAAAAGTCACTATAGGGCGACAGAACCGCCAATTTCAATATCTCTATACATGTGAGTGACACATTTTGACATTTGTACATGCACTTATAATAGAAAACTGACAGAAAATCAATTACATTTCAATTAAATAAATCCCTGTATAAGTATTTCTTTATAAACAAGCGAATGCTTCGATCCACACTGCTCCAGCCCAACCAGCTGTAAAATTAACATTTAAATACTGAAATGTGTGAAATACATTGATATACACACATTATCATTTTAGTAATGCATATTTCACCACCAAATTTGAACTGCTATCAGTATAATTATAATAATAAATCGATCCCATTTTCAAATGGAGATTAAAATTGTTTAAATCTTGTTAATCGGTTTTAGTTATAGGTACTCTTTGATATCAAGAACTGATCATTTACATGAAATTGGCAGACAGAGCATTATCTGATAAAATACATTGATGAATAGAGTCGTTAATTTGCGTCCAAAGTTAAACTTTTAATCTGATTGAATAGGTATTACAAGTATCTGTACAAAACAGTAACCATGGAAACTTCTCTAGAAATACATTGTTAGTGGAGATTAATGTTGTTTAATTATAATTATCAAGTGACAGCAAGTGGTGCAAACTTTAATCTCTAGGCTAAGCTGTATGAATTGGAGAGATACCATCTGACCTTCTAGGGCTGGCATTTATACTATTTTAAACTTTCCCAGACAGTTCTCAATGTTAGAACATCTCTGGAAACCTAGCGCATATAATTGACTATTAATAGCGTAATAAAGAAAAAAAATAGTATTAAAAAATTATATCACAATTAGTTTATTTGCTCTTTCCAAAAATTATGAAAGTGAAAGTATTGCTTTATGTTTAGAAAATGTTAATACCCACGTTTATGAAAAATCACTATAACAGATATTATTTAAGATAATAATATTCTTTTTAAACAAAGTTGTATTCAAGCGGCGGTCTAAAAACTATTGTTGAATATTAGTTGTTTAGCATGCAGTATGATGATGACACATACGCAGTAAATATAATAAATAAATAAATAAAATAAAATAATTTCTCAACAAAAAGGTGCCAGTATAACTAAATATCAAACAATGCGTAGATATTTTGCATAAATAACTATTGTGTTAATAACAAAATATATATCCAATCAGTGAAGCAAATGTTCGTTTCTGTGCTCCTACCATCCGTCGTAGGAAGAGGCGCGATTTTGAAAACATTGAATTTATCCGATGACAAAATATGCCTACCATATATGAAATCTATTGGATATTATTTAATCACACACGATGGTTACTTAGGATAACATAATACCTTCATATTTACGAGAAGATTTCGTGGAAACAACTGTCATGGTTGAAAATATCGAGGTATGTATATTTTGCCGATCGTTTGCATTTGGAAACAAGGGAGATAATTTGTCGGTACATGTCTGATCATGTATTTGTTAGGGACTAATTAATCTTAATCCTAAGTCGCCAGTCTCGCAAATATGGACCACTGATCTATACTCCCTCAATATGCATCGTACCTGTGAATTAGAAAACGTGTCATTTGATATAATGACGCTGTAAGTTGTAAAATCGTGGACATGGTGTCTGTTCATCAAGTTTGTTTACATTCGAAACGGAATATGTGACACTCATTCATGCCGTCTCTAGGATATGTAGACCTTCTACTTTGGACATTCACTAATCGACATGATCATGGTTTGTATATCATTTTATATAATAATCTTTATTGTTGATTATGTTTGTGTTGTATTTATATTTACAATCATGACAACTGATGTATTTTGTCAAATGTCGATCCAACAATGTTGGCAACATGATTCAATAATTTTTGTAGGAACCAGGGTTTCTCCGAACGCACAATCATTCGTCCCATACGCAAACATTTCAAGTTTAGACACACTTTATTAATAAAAATTGTTGATAAGTATATCAACATGCGTCCCTGGGACTCTAAAAAATTGAAACCTAAGTGGAACCCTGCAGCAGATTTATTCTTGGCTATTACTAGTACTTCTGAGTAGCGATGTCAACATGTCTTCCTTCAATTTGTACGTCATGTGATGTCAGGGACTCCTATGTTTGTTGCCTAGCAACATAATCATTGTCGCCCGTTGAAGCCCCTATCAATTCTACATTTGCGTTACGTATGGGTGAAAGATTCACACAGTGAAGTCAAGCAGAAAATCTCTGGTCATGTTACTAGTATTATAAATATCAATTACACCAAATTTGGCAAATGACATTTTGGCTAATTCTACAAGATCAGGATATAATATGTCTGGTATAGGTGTCTATTACACCAAATTTGTAAAATGACACGTTGTCCACAATTGGCTAAATTCGATGACAATATTTTGACTTATTCTACAGGATATGATGACAGAATTTTGTTGTCTAAGTTTCTAGTCTGATCCAGACTATTCCTATTCTTGAAACATTCTTACGATCGTACGACAATCTTAACAATTCATATGGCTACGAACTGTTCTTAGGCTAATAAGTTCATAAGAACATTTCGAGAATAGGTCCGCAAATATTTTCATACTGAACGAGTACACCACAGACAAGTTGGTTCAAATTTTATAATTTAAAAAAAAATGAGCGCCCTTTTTTTTAAACCAAGATTTAACGTGTCACTGTGTACGGCAGAGCCGTGCACTGGCGTTATCTGGCAATCTGGTCGTACCGTTATCATGGGCAGGTCTAACTCTCGGTCCCCAGTGTCAGCCTACATGTGCTGGTTACTAAGATATGAACAAATTTATAACCATTTCTGTCAGTGTGTGTATTCAGCCCTTGATTTAATGGTTTATATTCATTTCAGACGACCGATACGGCTTGTTTGCTCAGTCCCAGCACTGTAGGGTTGTGTCGGCCCGCAGGTCGTGTCGTACGATACTCAGGCATTCAGGATGCGTGCGTGGCACTTTAGAATCAACCTGACGCGTAGACAGAAAACTCTTGCTTTGTCAATTCCATTCGGGCTTTTTCCTCGAAACCTTCTCAGATTTCATCCATACACAACATATGTTTATGTAGACCCAATTAATTTGCATTTCCATTGCATCGATATATATACACACACGTCCGGGTCATGTCGGTCTCCGAGCGGCGTAGAATTGCGAAACCCGTGTGCAACGTTTACAGTTGGTACAGGTTTTTACGTAGACGTCGTTGCGCTTTTTAAGTCGGGGTGTACATGCTTCTAGATAGACCTGTCGTGATCAGTCAATAAAGTTTAAAAGCTGGTGAATGGTCTAAGTGTAGGAGTACGCTTTGTCCGTGTGTGAAATGTTGACCGATTGAGTCGGGTCCTTTGTGAGTGGAGATGTTTGCATGTTAAGTTCATGAATGTCTCTGACTCTGTGACAGGGTTGAAGGAGTTGATGGTTTTGGTCATTGTTGGGTCTCGTATCTGTACTCGTAGTCACCTGACTTTGTGTGTAATGTACTCGTCGTATATAGGGGACTGCTATTCAATAATCTTAACCTAACCTTTGTACTGATTGAAGACGTAGCTAGGAATAACGAAGCAGTTGAATGCAGATGTGAGAATTCTAAAAATTTGCAAGGAATAGCATCAGTCAAATTTTGATAGTGTGGTTTTTATGAAGTAGTGTGTTATAATAAAAATAAAAAATAAAAATAAACATACAAATAAAAATAAAAATAAAAATATTTTATAATTATCCATTCAACAGCATCAGTCCAATTTGGAAAGTGTCACTTAACCCTCTCCCTGCTGAAGGCGACTTAAGTTGCCCAATCACATGCAGAAATAGAACACTTTGATTTTATTTAGCAGGGTGAAGGTTAATAAACAAAATAGTTACTACTATTATTACTACTACTACTACTACTACTACTACTTCTAATAATAATAATACCACTACTACTACTAATACTAGTACTATTATTACTACCAATAATAATGGATATTTATTATGTGCCAGATCCTGTGGTGGATCTGGCACATAATACATATCCATAAAGCAAGCTCCAAGCACACACTATTTCCCCGGTCAATGGATACCATGCACGCAGTCATTATTTGGATTTAATGATACATTCACAGGGATAGTACCATATGTTCATTCAGTTTATGTGTACTGATAAAGAAAATGATTTTTATATGGATATATATTGATAAATGAGCAGTTGACCTAAATTGAAATACGTTTACAACAGGGTTTGACATGTTAATGGACCTCTCACAAATTCAGATATTAATACCATAAGGTAGATGAAAAATGAAAATTACGTTGAAACTTGCATCATAGTTTCGTTGAAATTTCTATAAAATATTAAGCATAATCGGCATGACCCAGAAGACGTTGAACGACCCTTTTGGATAGGTCCCTTAGTCAAATAATCATTATCTATAATAAATATTTATAAGATGTGCCGATCCATATGCTTGTCGATTTACAGTCCTCGTCAAATTGCAGCACGGGAAGAGAGAAAAAAAATTGCTATATTGCATTTCTCTCGCGGGTGACCTTTGTCGACCTACGGGAACATTTGAAAATTTGAAAAGTCGAGATATGAAGTGGAGAAGGAGGTGAAGCTGTTGTGTCTTATCGCTCGTCACTTCATATCAACTCGGCATATCCTAATATGGCTTATCAGCTGGAAGGCTGGACGCAGTGTAGGTTACATGGCTAGGGATTGACGCTGGTGATGTTTGTTTTACAGACCACGCTACAGAGTTGAGGCTATCCCAGGAGAAGATCGGAGAGTTTCAAACCCTGTGTGGAGCTCTGAAAGGCGAGGTGAGTAACCATATTTACGGCAATTAATACGTTACGGCTCGGTCAGCTCATTAGCACGATCGTCGTACCTTTCATGGTGGTCTTTGTCGCGAGGTCGCGGACAGATGCTTATATGATGGCTGTATTATTTTCAGTTGTTAGTCGATAGGTATCGTGTTTTAGTCGATCTGCTTTTGCGGTGGTGGCGTGAATATAGACATCTGCTCATGAAATTTATAAAGCTGAAATGTGGTGTTGTTGTTTAACCCTCTCCCTGCTGGATTAGGCATATGCACGGCTCTTTATGACATTTCCGGTTGCCTCCAGCATGGAGAGGGTTAATTGTTCCTTTTAAAATGTCTTATTTCCATTTCCTGAAAGGTTTTAGAAAGCATTGCATGTCAGTGAAAGGTTCCTGTTATGATGTAAAGCACTAATTCAATCAATATATATTTATGCAAAGGTGTACAATTCATAATATTATATACTCCACAACATTTGCTAAGGATATTCCATATGCTTCGTTATATTGCATTTAATGTAGCGGGGAAAAATACAACGTTGCAACGTTTTTGACAATTTATTCTAGACAATGTATTGGTTTGCGAGATTACAAAACCTTTTTGAGTACGATTTCATGCTGTAACTCAAATATGTGACCCTGTTCCTCATCTAGAATGGCTGTTTCAAGTTCCTAGATTGCATTATTGAATTATTTAAATCTTGAAAGCATCTCTAAATCCAATTTAACCCTCTCCTTGCTGAAGGCAACCAGAGATGCCATAAAGAGCAGTAGCAGTGCCTAATCCAGCAGCATACTTATTAATAAAAAATAAATAAAATAAAATATCCCAAGTAAATGTTGAGTAGTTTATATGTGAGCAGTATCAGTGCTTAGTTCAGGGTGCTAAAAAAAAATTAAAATTAAAAAATCCCAAGTAAATGTTGTGTAGTTTATATGTGATTTTCCAACGTGCAATAATCAAGTTCCATTCCGTTTCCGTGTGCAGAATGACCGTCTCAAGTTCATCAACCGTGAGTTGGAGGAGAAGGCGGAATCGTCGGAACTCCAGATCAACGCCATTTCCACCCAGTACCGCGACGTCCTGCAGGAGAAGGAGGTGAGAGTCCGTGTTTAACCCCTTTGTTTTCGTGTACAGCTTTAACCCTCACCCTGCTGGAAGCAACCGGTTGTGCCTAGTCCGGCAGGTTGAGGGTTAACAAGGCATTCAGAGTCAAAGGCACCGGCTGGGTTCAAATCCTGTCCCAGTTACCTGACATCACTGTTCACGAAAGTTACCTTTCTGACACGATATTGATAGGATGCGCTGTGTGTAGACTAGCAATGCAGTTATCATCCTTAGTTTGTCACTACCCACCGGTGCTCGCAGGTTTACTGCAACATTCAGCGTTATGGATGTTGCAGGTTTTCTTCTCCTCTAGGACTGATAACTTAGGATGAGTGAGAGAATCTTGAAAGCGGCTCTAACAAAGGTGACTACCTGGGATTATTAGTATTATTTCATAAATAGCTCAAATTTTGTATGTGGATTTCTGAAATCACAATTATCTGTTGCCATGCTTGTACTATAGGCTACAGGTGTTGCAGGTTTTATTCTATCATAATATGCTGACCATTTGTAATAGGATTAGAGTAATCTTGAAAGCATGTTTCTAAACCCCATCGTTGCAAATGGGTGAAAGATTCCCGCAGTGACGTTAAACTCCATATATGCACTCACTCACTCTAAACCCCAATCTAAAATATTAATAATTAACAAACCACCATTCTTCATTTATTGCCTCCAGTAATGTTTGTCATTTTAAAGATATTTTTAAAATAATGTTAAAATACAAGTATTTCACTTTATTAATTTTTAGCATAAGAATATGAAAATATAATTATATTAATGATTGTTTGCCAAATTTAATATTCTTATTAAAAAAATAGAATATTAAGTTTTAGTGTTTTTTAAGTAAATATTAAAATAAATTTAAGTCCAGGTATTCTTCCTGATTTCGGTCCGTATGATTTATCACCGTTATTCTCGGAACTATAAAATAAAATAAAATGTAAAATTGGTGGTGATAACAAAACGTATTTCTCCAGATTTCAACAGCCATGGGGTTAAAATAGATTTCCGGTGAGACAGTAGACATGGTAAATATGGTGGACAGATATATGATACCACAGGTGTTATTTGAAGTTTGCTTTACAACCTTCCATAAACCAGCATATTGTGCAAAGTTTGGCCCATTTTATTGAGGAATAAATACCCTAGGATATTTGGTTTGAGTTAGGACCTAAAACAAAGACCAAGATAATGTAAGAAATTTAAATTGCATTGGTATTTGTATGTAAAAATTAAATTATATTTTTTTTTACTTTTGTAAAAATTAGTGTAGAAATATATCAATTACATGTACTTACCGGGTATTGTAATGTTCGGGTCATCATAACTCACATGCGCTCTCAACTTTCGTGTGTACTTTACTTTAGTCAAACGTGCAAATACATATTAAGGATATCATGTTGGAGACAGGCTAAGGTTTTCAGTAGGTCATGTTATAGAGAAGACATGACAATGCATTAAAATTGGCTAGCATAATTATTAAACTTCCAACATAACTTTAGTCTTATTTACTGATAAGGTACAGCTGGTAATCTGTATGGAAATGAAGCCTATTGAAATGAGAAATATCCCAGTTTGTATATTATACTATAACATTATAGCATGGCTAATACATTTATACATTTGTAAAAAAAGATATATATATATATAATCCTAATATATACACTCATGATTTTGCCCATCCTTAAAATTCAGGGGGAAAAAAAGAAAGGAAAAAGATATATTCATATCTAGGGGTGATTACTATTTATTTAGTATTGTGATAGTTGAAAACACTATTGCGATAGTATTGCAATTGTTGTGCTACTATTGTGATACTATTGTGAAAGTCTTAAAGATGGCTAATTATTTATAAAATAGTGGCTAATGTACATATAACTGGTATTTAATTAATAAAATGCAAGAAAATAGTGCATTGTTATCATTTGATTTAATCCCCAAATCAGAATCTTGTTAAACCTCACTTTCGCAGATGGAATGGATTATTATAGTGTTTAAATGCTCAAGGGTTTTCAACTAATTTGATCTTGGTGTTTAAAAATAGTACACTATTGAAACTATCGATAGTTGATGGTACTATTGATGGAAATAATCGGTAGTTCAAATTACTATCGATGTATTGCTATCGGACCACTCACTATCGCGATCTATCGATAGTTTGATCCATCGCTACACCCCTATTCCTATCCCTAAACAGCATTTAGTTCCTTGTGTTTTTTGCTAGTTTGTACATGATACTGACTAGGCTCATGGCCTGGGTTTCAAAAATGGTCGTACCGGTAGTCTGGGCCTAAATAGAGTTTTACGCTATTCGCTGCTGTAGTAAAAGAAATGCGTATGTCCCTAATATTTAGTCTCACACTAAAGTGCGACCCTTTCGTGAACCACAGGCCAGTACTGGTGGTAGCACAGTGGTAGGTTGTTAGACTTCTGAGCTGAAGGTTCTGAGTTTTAACCCACCTTGGAGACCCGGTAGCAATGTCGGCAGAAGTTACCATTGCAATATTCAGTGCCTGAACTATGAACATTTCAACACCTGCCACATCATGCAGGCTTGGATCTTAACTTTAAAACGTACTCGCCCGAATAATGATAAAAATAACAAAACATGAAATTTCTACTCGCCCGTAGGATATCTTTAACATTACGAGAAATGGATCGGGCCACCAGGCGAGTGGGAACTTCTAACCTTGATCATGATAAATTGCACCATTATACATTGCTTAACAGATTTCTAGAAATATATAATTTATTTTTCGTTTCAGAATGAGCTGAAAGAGTTGAAAAAGAAACATCATGAGGTTCTCGAACACCAAGCGAAGTCTGCTTTCTCCACACACCACACAACGCAACCAGCCAATCAGCCGGCAGCATCCACTCAGCAAGGAACTTCTGCCAGCCAACCGCTATCTGGTAAGGAAGCCATTTTTTTTCCACAACTGTCCTATATCGCCCAAATATAAATATGACAATTTCTAAAAATCATTTTGATTAGGGTTGTGAATTACTTCTAGTTTTGTTAAATGATTTCTTTTTTACTTCCAATTTAAGAAATCTTTACCGCAGATATTTTCCCACCAACATTTTAATCGAAGTAAAGCTATGCAAATAGCTACTTCTTATCAGGGTCCAAAGTTCAGCCGGCTTCCACTGCTCTTGTCAGAAGCGATCACCAATGTCAGTTTTGCCCAGTAACAAATGCATGCACTTGGCATTCAATTAACACTTTAACTCCTTACCAGCCTGCTGTTCAAGAGTTCCCGCTGCTAACATGTCTAGACAGGAATGTATATGCCTTTAAAGTATCCGGTCCTCTATATGAAATACATTTGCGGTTAAAATATGTTGTGACTCATCTTTATGGGATGCTTTTTGATGTTGATAACGTCTTGGGTTGTGACGGGGGGAGGGTTAATTTGAACGCACAATCACGTGGTACTTGTGGTGTGATGGGTGCGACTTTTTTGAGGACAGATATCCGCTGTGTACGGACAGAATTGTAAACTGTGTAAGTAGTTGTGAGGAAACATGTCACCTGGGAATCAGAAATATGCCATCGCTTTTATCAGAACGGAGGTGGCCCTTTTAGTCATCCATAGGTCAGAAAACATGTGGTGCTGTTACATACAATATTGTCGCTTTAATCAATGAGAACACAGGTGGCCCTTTTAGTCATCCATAGGTCAGAAAACCATGTGTTATTACATACAATATCGTTATTTTAATCAGAGCAGAGATTACCCTGTTAGTCATCCATAGGTCAAGATATTACGTGTAAATACATATGTATGACTAATTTAAGAAGTATCCTTGAAGTTTGGAAGTTTGAAATTTCTAGAAAAATAATATCAAAATGTATTCGAGATGGTTAATTGATATTGCTATGGTCTAATTCGGAACTGTCATGAATTTGATAAGTGAATTAGTCCTGTTTAAGAGATAAGCAAGTTAGGCGACTATGAGAGTTGGCAGGTATTTAAAACTTATCAACTTTG
Source organism: Lepetodrilus elevatus (assembly GCA_034780755.1). Classification (NCBI taxonomy): domain Eukaryota; kingdom Metazoa; phylum Mollusca; class Gastropoda; order Lepetellida; family Lepetodrilidae; genus Lepetodrilus; species Lepetodrilus elevatus. The sequence goes on from JAVCKZ010047949.1 coordinate 10,198, forward strand.
GGCTACATCTTATCAAGCTATGTTTACCGTTTCTCCCTGTTGCCAGGCAGCTGCAAATTGACCTCAGTTTGACCTTCAAATTATATATTTGACTGAAATAGTTGGACTGATGTCAGTGTTTTAGCATTACAGGTTTTATGGTTATTAATATGGTAAAACTTGGTATAACAAAAAGAAGTATAGTACGACCTACTTTGAAACTGTATTTGAGCCTTTCATGATATGATATTGTTGCCATGGTGACCAGTTTACTATGCACTATGACTGCTATCAGCCAACATTTACTATATATCAAGAAATGAATTAAACCTCATTTTACGCCCTGACTAACAGTGCAACCCAGACTAAAGGTACGACCCGGATTAACGGTACGACCCTCGCATGAAGCGCAGCCCTGGAGGCTTGCAGGATTTCAACAAGGGGTAGATAACTCCTTATCTTCCCTGCTTCCTGACCACTAAGAGGTTTGAGATAGCAGGGCTTGTAGTACCGGGTATTCGAGAGGTTTGTTATCTCCGTGAACAGGATGATGGATGTCACTGTTATCGTTTACAACAATTGTAGGCGGAATATTCTCACCTCCGTTATTGTGCATTTCTGTTGCTATGCTATTAAAGGGTCTACTTTTCTAAATGGCTTCTCTGTAGTGTTATCCATTGCTGTTGCTATATCATCTAGGGTCTCCTGTAGTTAAATGGCATCTCTAGTTATTATGCGTTGCTGTTGCTGTATCAGCTAGGGTCTCCTGTAGTTAAATGGCATCTCTAGTTATTATGCATTGCTGTTGCTATATCATCTAGGGTGTCCTTTATTGGTGTAGCTGTTGTCATTTATAACAATTAACATTTTCACTGCTGATGACAACAGAAGGTTCTCTACAGAGCAGGATACCCTGTGATGAAGATAGTTCATCCACTAAGAGAGCATACTACTCTCACATCCACTAAGAGAGCATACTACTCTCACATCCACTAAGAGACGAGTATGCTCTTGTATCAACTATTAGAGACCATAGTGCTCGTGTATTGATACGCACAAAAATAAATCAACCAAAAACTGCTAATAAGGTATCTTGGCGGATACGAGAGCTTCATAAAATGCTACCTGGCAGTTTTGTTTTAATCTGGCTGATCCAGCAGGGAGAGGGTTAATCAATGTCTAACAGCAAGTGGAGGGTTAATTGAATTCTAAGCGGCTTTCTGGCGGTGTGCATGCATGGCTGTCGTGCTTCAGTGTAATACGCTGTCTGTGTTGTCACAGCTAATGACTTGTGCAGGTTCGTCAGCCTAATTCTGTTGACTGTCTTTCCTGGCCATGTGCAAACTTAGTGGCAGAATCATCTTTGCATGCAAGAGTAAATATAGTTTTTCTTAAACTGGCAAGATTACTTTTACATGCAATATTACTTTAAAAAATATTTTATTTAAATCTGTAAATTCATTTAAAAATATACCTATCTAAACCAATCGCACACTGTCTTGTCTTGGCCCCGAAATTACGAAACCTTTTGAGTACGATTTCATACTCAAGCTTAAATTTTATATAAGAATTTGTGAACAAAACTTTTGAGTTGAGCATGAGTTTGTGCTCATAATAGAATCGCAATCTCTTTATAAATTTGCGTTCTGGAATAGCGTCTTCTCGCAAAGTTGCGTATCTCGCCCTGATCACCGAACATAGTAAGTCAGAGAGTACATATAGGTATCGGATACCTATCTCTGAAGTTAACCCTCTTCAAGTGGGATTGTTTTAGTTGGCATGTACATGGTAAGGCAGTAAAGAGTCTCGTCTAGCACTATGAAGTCGGGGAAGGAGATACTGGGTTAAGTTTTAACTGTACTGCACTGTCTGCCAAGCATGGCTAACTTTCTTGTCTGTTTCTTCAACAGGCGTAGTGCTCAGTCGGAATATTACATTATACAATATAGAGAGTTAATTGTGCGCAACTGTCGCACTGGATATTATAATGTATCGGCATGTTAAATTTCCGAGAAGGAAGTATTCCGTTTGCTATGTGCTTTGTTCGTTGATGGTGAGTTTCGACTAATTTAATTCTTTTTATTTTAATGTATTTTAGATGTTAGAATGAACTAAAAATGTTTCTTTAGATTTCTAAGTAATTATTTTTCGTTAATAATGAATGGGTGTGGTTCTTTAAATTCCAGATTGAGGTTGAAAAGCGAACACACATTTTGTATTGATATTAGAACGAATTAAAAATATTTTTTTTTTTGTATTCTAAGAAATTATCATTCCTGTGGTTTGTTAATAATGGGCGTGGTTCTTTAAAATCCAGATTGAGGTTGAGAACCGCATTCTGTACGTTGTTACTCAATCCATTCTCAAGCAAATTTTGTCAAGTAGGAAATATTGTGGTTATATTGCCCACTGATTTCGTGACAATCGATCATACTGGATAATTACTGTAGTTCAAATATCTGAATTATCATACATCGGACGTCTAGTGGGCGCAGATTTACGACTCGAGGTAATCTTACATGTCACTGAGTCTCGTGTGAAGGTAATCCACGCTATATGTGTTGAAAAGAAAACAGAAGCTTGTTTCATGCGTGATAAATAGGTGTTGCTAGGAGGATTTAGTTTCAAATCCCCGGTGTATTTTTATCTTTAAATCTTCCTAGTAAATTCATCTGAATATTTTATCTTTGAATGTGAAGTTTTTAAAATTCATTAATTGACTGTGTTGGACTAAGGTGGGTCTTTATGTTAATTAGTTGATTGTCATATAGATTGATAATGATTTCAATTACCCCCCCCAAAAAATTGACAAATGATAATTTAGTTGGTAAGTGAATATAATTTGTCTTCTGATGTAAAAGTTTTAAAAATTCATTAATTGACTGCATTGAACTAAGACGAGTCTTCATGTTAATTAGTTGATTGTCATATAGATTAACAATTGGAATTGGCGGTTACATAGGTTCCCCTGTTCTTCAATGTTTGTAACTAAACTGCACTGACAAGAAACACACAGGGTTAAAGAAGTCCCCCTTGTCTGACCCACCCCCACAACCACCTTTCTGTTATCACCTGATATTTATGGGGACCTAGAGTGTGGCTAATATGGTGGTAATCTACCCACCTGCTAGCGGTCCCGGGGCGGGCACCATTGTTCTAACTATGTCAACACAGCCGGATGTTGGAGGAGTAGATGCTAGCAGATAGCCCACATTTGTACAGAATTGTTTCTTCTTTGTGTGCATGAGCGTGACAGTCTGAATGAATCAATGCATGTGCTTACTTTACCATGGAAGTATGTTGACAACCATGGAAGTATGTTGACAAACAGACAGTATTGTATCTGCTTTGGATACTTGGATGTCCAACAGTGCCATATCTACTGTAGTAGTATGTTGGCCAGCAGACAGTACCCTATCCATGATGACCAACAGACAGTACCCTATCCACTTTTGACACGATGACCAACAGATAGTACTCTATCCACAACGTCCAACAGACAGTGCCATATCTATTTTGAACACTGCTAAAAGGAAGAAATTACCATGGATTTCAGAGGATGCAACCTCATTGGAAGTATTGCATGACAGACAAGACACCTTAGACACAGGACCTGATCTACCTTAGACCCGATCTACCTTAGACCCGGGCCCGGTTGTATGAAACTGCAATTAACTAATGACGTGGTTAGCCGTTATTCCTGCATTGGCTTTCAATGCTAGCGTAACGTCACATTAGTTAATGGAGGTTTAATGACACGTTAACGAAGCATTAACGTTTCATACAACCGGGGCCCGATCTACCTTAGACCTGATTTACCTTAGACCTGATCTACCTTAGACATAGGACCCGATCTACCTTAGACCTGATCTACCTTAGACACATAGGCCCATATTATAGAACACGGTTTAGTGTAGACCTGGATTAAAGTTAGTCTTGGTTTACGGAAACCTAGACTCTTGGTTTAGCAACATTTATACTATAGAAAACAAGCATACCAAAAGCAGGTCCAGACTCAGTTTCCAGTAAACTGTTTTAGAGGTAAACCTGGTCCAGACCGCGTTAAATAATATGGGCCACAAGGACCAACCTCCCTAAGTCTCTCCCCCTAAGTATTGACAAGTACCCTGTCCGCTATTAAGCAGTATAATAGAACTAATGTGTACACACCGTCTAGAAGAATGACATGTGCAATATTTTATATGAAACCCGATACGCCCCGAATTAAGTTCTATGCCACACACAGGTGCATGCAAATGAAATTCATGAATTTGACTTCCAAGATACAATGAGAGCTACCAGCGATATCTTCATTATATCAGTATGGCTTTTTAAAATCTCCATTCTATTTGAAGTGGATTATTTTTTATTTGCGTTAGTTTCTTTGCATTTGATTTAAGAAAATTAGGTTCTACTTCAAACTACTCTTTCTGAAAATATAATCTTTTCAAAAATTATTCTTTTTATTTTATTGGTAGGATTCATTACACATACTTTGTATTGTATATATGACTTTGTACTTGTATATGACTGGAACTAAGTACACATATAGCAAAATGGAACAAAATATGTTATGAAATGTGAATAAACCCTCCTATGTAGTTCAAAGGTGAAGAGAATGGTACCTCCCTCGTTCACTGGGACACCACAATGTTCAATCATTAACTCGCGGTTGCCATGGACGCTCGGCCGACTTGACATCCCTCGTAATCCTCCCCCCATCAAACGTGAAATATTTACCAATCTGATTTACCAAATCGGTCAAAATCTGTTAATTTGACCTCAACTTTCCACGACCCATCATTGCGGGGTTGTTGACCGAAGGATTATGTTTGTTGGCGTCCACGTTACGCTACGTAAAGCTGTTTGCACAGGCCGAGCAGCGTGGGGGAAAGTTTGGGTTATGAAATCTCCAGTATGTGCCGATAGTGCGGACGATTACCTATTTCCATTATCGGCATGTGTTGTGTACCCTCTTAATTAGTGTAGAAAGTTACGCAGGTGCGTTTAGATGTAGAGAATTGGATCCAGTTTGCTCTCGCGTTGTTAAAGCAACATGGAACAGTTTTGTTTCGAGTTTTCTAAATGTGCCATGCAGGAAAATTAGGATATTTATTAATAGTATTATTATTAATAATAAGAAGTTTAAAGCAATATGAGAGTGTGCATACACTTGTAATGTTTTAGTTAAATTGGATATGACAGGTTTACACATGTTTTAACACCAATATTTAATATAATTTGGGAAACTTTGATTTTTATTCATTTCAACCATTTGACATTTTACATCAATCATTAAGAAATATGAATAAGTACTTGATGAATATAGATTTTATCGGCCAATTTAAAAATGTTGTTCAACATACTTTAACATTTAAGCCAGGCCAATTTAGATAACTGTTATCAGTGATTATCTATTACTTGCAATGAATAATGTTTAATTTTCTGTCGTCAATGCATTGGGTTCTGTTGTCATAGGTCTTGGTGTTGTCTATTACAAAATTAATTACTTATCCGATAACTGAGTTTTGTGCACACAGGCGCCATGACAACTACTTGGATTACTTCCCCCTTATCTACACTGTGAACCACCATCTTGTGGTGTTCAATCAAAATAAAAGCTGTCGTTGACATTAAAGGTCTACACTGCATTAAAAAATCGTTGCATTATCGATTCTGGAAAATCTTCATACTGGATGTATATTCTTTTCCAACAATCTATATTTTTCTGTATTATACCCAATAATTCAAATGTCGTATTAATTATTTTAATATATTTGATTGCATTAACGATTATGGAAAATCTGTACATTGGATATGCATTCTTTTCCAACAATCTATATATTGTATTAAACCCCATAATTCAAATGTCGTATTTATTATTTTAATATATTTGATTTCATTTCCATGATCCTAATTTTATATTGTCGTGACAACCGTACACAATATCCTTTCTGTCCCTGTATTTACGTTAAAATATCATTTAAAAAAAAAGGTTTTGGTTTGGATTTCACATGCGAAGACTACCCTGTATTGTTCTTTCGTGGAAAAAGGACAATGAACTGCACTGAACAATAGGTATATCTCTGCACTGACTCATTTGTTGTAATGCTAAACAACCCAGGTTTTTACATCTACGTACAACCTACACAGGGACGCCACCATCGGAATCTGAACAGTTGTTGGAGTACTTTTGATTGTATTGCGGCCTATTGTTGTGTTTATCAGGATATGGAGGATTAAAAATGTTTTGTTGCTCGAAGTCTGTACTGGCTGGCAAAATGTACATCTGTATTTTCTCAGGAGCTGTGTTTTAAGTATGATAAGGACAAGCATGTTCTAAGTATATATAGATAGATGTATACGTATATATAAATTTACCTAAGTATCACATTGCATTTCTAATTATATATATCTGATTGCATGTATTTAAAAATATATGTGTATTTGTATATTTAGGTATCGATAATATATTTATTAGCTTTCTTGGTCTTTCAACCTGATCGTGACTTGAAGGATTAGAGTTAATTTTTCAATTTATCATTTCCGGATGTAGCTTAAGATACGGTATGTACAGAGTTCTATGTACATACTATAAATTACTTTTTTTCCCCATTGCTATTTGTATAAATACAATTCAATTCTATTGCAAATGAGAATTGTACAGACAGAAAAGGAAGGTGAAAACGACATCTGCATTAAAACTGGTTTTACATTCTTACATTTGCATTGATCGTAAGAATTGTATGAGGCTAGAAGGCCGGTATGAGGAGAGAAGGGAGTTGAAAATTACATGTGACTGGTAGCTTTAATTATCATTGCGAAGTCATTGCTTTACAGTCAGATTTCCAATCCTCATTCATATTTAAAAAAAAATAAATGTTTAAACCACATAATTTAATTATATATGTGTGCGTTAAGTCTGTTTGTACTTAGAGGGTTAAACCCACGATGGTGCAACACTATGTCACAAGCACACAATGGCGCCCGACCAGGTACTTGTTTAATCTTACTGTTTGTACAACCTCAAGCTCAGCTTCTTTAAAAATGATATTGTTTGCTTCAACCAGCGCAACGTTCCAGATGAATAGAGTGGACTCGAATCCTTTTCTGCGATTCACAAAGACTGTGCTATGGTGTGACGGGACAAGAATAGGCAGAGATAAATTTGATCCAAAATCTGATCCAAAACCGAGTGCAGTGTTTCTCTTGAAATACGTGTATAACTTCCCCACATCCTATCACCCATAGCTGCCCTGGCCTCTGGGTCTCGATCCTGGCTTGAAATATAGATGTACAGAAGCCACGCTTGTTTTAGCCCTGCAGTTTTGACTTTGGGAGGGATTAATTATGGAGTTTTAACGTCACTGCAGGAATCTTGTCTTTGGGTGGGTATAAGCCTGATTAAATCCAGTATTTATGTCATGCAACTTGGTGTTTTCCACGAAAATATTCAGATGTAATAGGACAATAATTACAAGAAATTTACTGTTATTCTATTGTTAATGTTTGAAATGGTTATGGTTATGGGTTAGAAATTGTGTGTTTCTGAATGGATTTTGTTCTTGGAAATGGATTTGTGTTACTACTTAAGAGAATTTGTTGGTTGGCTGGTTGTGGCTGATTGTGGCTGATTGTGGCTGATTGTGATGTCATGGCCTTTCTGGTGTGTTGAAGCATTGGTTCTAGTATTTCTTGGTCGCATACTTTGCCATGTGTCCGTAGTCGATACCTGTGGGTCGGGCTGACACGTGAATGTGGCGCCACCTACCCGCCGGCTATGTGTCATCTGGCAGGGTGGGTGTGACGCGACATGACACGACACAGTCTGAGACTGGGTGTCGGCGAGTCTGTTACGGCACAGTGAGACCGTTGTAACTCCGGGACTGAGCTTATCGGTCCTCGGGGTAGCGGTAGGACAGGGAAGTAATGTCCCGCCTGTCGTGGCAATACCGTCTCCTGGACAAATACGACCAGTGTTTGCCTTGCGATTAATCACATATGTTGACATATCAGAAATCCTTCAAAAAGTCAATGCACTTTGCAGTGTAGATGGAAAATTTGAAAGGCAGTGATTGGGTGTGGCATTAAGAGGTAGATGTGGGGGTGGGAGTGAGGTGGGGGGGGAGTGTGCAGGGGGGTTTACCGATCATGCAGAGTGCAACTTTTCCCGCCTAAAATTCGCTTATCTCTTTCGGGTAAAGTCTGATATCCAGCTTCACACCTCGAGTAGCTTGTCCCAGATCTGGTGTGTTTCCTCACCATTCACTGTCGCGAGTGCGGACGTAACGAGTGTGGTCACGGGGAGGGCTCCACAGCAGCACCCACTCCCAGCTTCACACAGGTACATTGCTCTGCTTTACACGTGACGTCTTTACCGCATCTCATTCACAACTCTGCCCCTGCCCCCCCTCCCCCCCCCCGATGCATCGCGATTTTCCATGACAGTCGAGGAGTGCATCATTGAGGTGTGTGCTTGCATTTTAATGATCTCATCACCCTTCTATCTCGCCTCCTCTCT
>JAVCKZ010047960.1:0-18695 GCA_034780755.1 Lepetodrilus elevatus
TTCTTTCTCTCTCTCTTGGTCTTTCTATCTCTACCCACCCCTCTCTCTCTCTCACACACACACACACTCTCCCTTTCTCTCTCTCTCTCTCTCTCTCTCTCTCTCTATCCACTCCCTCTCTCTCTCTCACACACACCCACACATATATATTCCCACATCAAAATCCGTGTCCGAGACTCACATTTGAACGAGCCCCTCAACTAAGACGTCATCGTTTACGAACCCTTTCTACAGCACCCTACCCCCTGGAGCGGGGATGACATCCCTAGGACAGGTGACCACTAACACAGAGCGAGTAGAGGTGTTGGTCAATGCAATAGGCTGAACACGATCACATTATTATAAGACCCATCTTCACATTCAAATTCATGCTTATATTACTGGTCACGTATCTGTCATGGCTGCGTACATCGGTTGACACTAACTACCAATTGGCACTAATGTTCCCTAGGTATCGAATCCCATTGATGCATTTAGACATTCAACGAGCTCGTGTTGTGGGAGGGGGTGGGGGTGACGTTAAACATCGTCCCTCGACCATCACCTTAGGCCCCAGTGCGCTCAGATTCTCACCAACCTCCACGGAGTCATGTCGACGTACTGAATTGTCCCCACCATCGTCCATACTTCGGTAGCATATTAGTTCCACATACTTAGCCATTTGCCGTAAAATTGGACGGTTTGATGTAAGTGATAATAGTACCATTATCGGATAGTTTATAGCCTTTGCTTCCTTTAAGACCACATAGGCTGAAAATAGCATTCAATTGGCCGTGGGTCTACAACGTGAATTTAGCATATTGGAATACATAAATAAGACGGTGGTGTTCACCGGCGGGTGTTGTATATAACATATTTGTATATGAATATAATGGGATTAGGTTGAGAAAGGGCCGAAAGAAATAGTGAGATTGGGTGTAAACTTACCTAATCAAACCGTATTGTCGACTGACACCATAAGTGGCATACAAGTGGTGAGCTGACTTAACACAAGGGGTATACGGTATGCTATGATGACATGAAGAGAATTTCAATGAATTCGAAGTAATAACGCTTGTGTTCAAATCCAAGCATGGCTATGAATCATATCTATTGTATTCTGGATTGAGTTGCTTTGAGGGGTCAACTTATATAAATCACGTGCTCCGAGTCTGTCGGCTATGAAAGCGTAAACTACAATAGCAAGAAAACTATTAAATTGTATTTAGAAGTATCCAAACTTATAGATAATACCACTTTTATCTTTTAGATTTTAATTAGAGTTTAGAGCCGTTTTCGGTGTTCTATAACTACTAGTTTGGTTCTACAATAACAACTATACTTTATCTCAATAATTATAAGATTACTTGAATTAACGTAAAGAACATTATGACGTGCATGAAGTTGTATTTACGAATTTGACTGGATATACTTATAAAGCTACAACTTCATGAATAAGGAAGATGTAGACTACTCTATATATTGGGATAAATCTTAAACCTAATGAGAACTGACGATCGACAGAAATTCTGCAGAAAGACCAGTGTAGCCTGCACAGATAGAATAGTTTCCCAGCTGTCTCGACTGAAAGCAGTAATACAGATGTCAAACTCCCTTGAACTTTGTGTTATTTGGGTCGTCGGTTATCGGTAGGTTTGGAATGTATTTTTAAAACGAATTCGTTTAAAATATCCCTGTTATATCTGAATCATACATTTACAGCATTACTTCTTGGTTCGGGTCATTTTTAACTCGAGCATCGATATAAATACAGGAATTGACACATAATACCTTACATACCTCGCCGATGTGTTAGCCCAGGGTAAGTGATGGTAAAAACGTCAGTTTAACCTCTTCTTTTTTTATTTTTGACAACACAGTCGTTATTTCAATAGCATAATTCCAATATGTTACCTTTCACGACAGACAGAATATTTGGCTAATTTAATCAGAACAAAATAACGTCGGGACTGGTTGCATTATACCTAACACATTGAGTGGCACATACTATTGCATACTCTACACGACATGTCGTTCAAGTGGTGTCACTAGACTTGTGTTTCCGGATTTTACTGTTCCTGAGGGCGCACTTGTTTCGCACCGTCGGCGTACGGCTTGGCCGCGACATGATATTGCAGTTTTCAACAATACCATCAGTAACGCAACGTTTACGCTGTATGCAGTAAACCTATAGCGTTCTTCAGTAGCATAGCGTGAAATTCATCGCAGTCTACATGCAACATGCAGCCTGTAATTATCTGAAATCCTCACCCTCAGGATTACAGTCGTGTTGTTACAATGTGACCCAGCTCCAGACCTCATTAGGTGCATATTATTTCGTTTCGCATAAACTATGTGGCGGTTTTTTACTTAACTCTGTGAGAACTTAGAAAACAAACATCAATGATTTAACTCTTCTATCAACTTGTGTACTAAATAAGGCCCAATTCTGTAACTAGATTCTGGTTGTTTAAAAACATGGTCCGAGATTATGAAACCTTTCAGAGTACGATTTTATGCTCAACTTTTGTTTTAAAAAAAACCGCCATATAAAATTTGAGCTTGAAATCGGACTCAAAAGGTTTTGTTATCTCGGGGACTTGTTAAGCGTTGAAAACAAAATTAACGACGTTAGGCCTGTATAAAACAGAGAGGAACTTCAACGTACAAAGCAAAGTCTATGATCTCGTACCATCGCGTAGGTAACCAAATGTACATAGATAAATGTGCTGCCCTTCGAGTATGACGTTCCCTTTCTACTAGTATACGGTCGATATAATGTATTAAACAGGAGACGCATCTATCTGAATAGTCCTCCTAGCATCGACTAACAGCCAATCATGTCAAAGGAATGACTCAGCATGAACTCTTCAGTGGTAACAATTTCCTATGCGCTACTGTATAGGTATAGAAATTCCTAATTCCACGGTGCCAACCTAACGCTAGCTTCAACTCTGATACCGTATGCTTAATGCATTAACCGACACCATGGCAAAAGTGTCCACAATGGGAATTCTACCTGCGCTGGTTCTGTTACGGGAAGGGGAGGGGGAGAAAGGTACCCGCCCTTCTGATTTGTAAAGTAGCTTCTTGTTTCTTTTGGAAGCTGCACAGCAGGCAGTCGTAGATGTTCGGGGATAAACGTCTTCCAATTCATGGCGTAATAAGCTACTCCGTTTACCTGATCGAATTGCGCTGAACACTCACTGCATCTTCTGCTTGTACAGAACCATTGTGCGTCTGTAAAAGGAAACAATTCCTGCGCTGTGTGGAGCCAGCAACCTCAGTGCATGTCCGCGCCCCCAAGCACTGCTCTGCGCTCATCATCACATCACTCCTCACATCGCTTGCCACAATAAAGCCATAGCTCACTTCAACCCTTCCGGCCATTTAACTCGTCGAGATGACAACAATATTTACCGGTATTTATCCCCAATTGCAAGCTTGTTTGAAAATTGTTGGTGCGACACAATGCCGATATGTTCCCTTCTCCCCCCACTCCAGTATTGAGCGTCGAGAGGGCCAGGAGACTCCTCTTGGTTGGAGGGTCACGTCGGGTCTATCGCACCAAGACGTTGTTGCCGGAGGGATAATACAAGGCGTTCAGACATTCAGAGGTACTCAGAGGTATAAAAGATCGACCAGAGACATGCAAGCTGCTAACCGTACCCAGGGAGATAACTTCAAAAAAGGTTCCTTCTCAAGACCATCCTTCCCGTTAATTACGAACCTTTCACCAGAAGGTTCAAGTGTGTTTTCCCCCAGTGTTGAAATGCTTATTTGCACTCATCTTCATATAGTTATTTATCCTTTGAGATGCTGTGTGTCAAGTGAATAAAAGGGCTTATCAAGTGTATATTTTTTACCTTTCCTAATTGTCAGACAGGCATTGTGAGCACGGAAACAGCCAGTCACACACACGCTAACACAGTCCGGGTGTTCCTCCTCCAGGAGACGTCATCAATAGAGCACTGGTGAGACGAGATACAAGCCTTGTAGACGTTCCCAATGCACAATGCTTGTTATTGGAATTTACTAGCTCAACCAGTCTGTGTATCCGTTTGATGATGATGCATGTATGTTATAACCAACAGCATATTGAAGCAAACATTCACACTATGTAGTGTTTATTATGTCAAATACCATTTTAAAAATATGCATTAATGATAGCATTATGTCCTTTCTGTATGTTGCCCAGTTCCAATGCATGTAGTGTACCAATTGTACTATACAGACGTTTCAGCCAATATGCTCAATAGGTCTAGGCATAGCCCCACTCCCCCAGGCTGCAATTAGAACCGCTGAAACCCTAAAGAAATATGTTATTGATATAATTTTTCATTATAGAGTTGTTAGCCGACAATGGCTATGAACAAGTTGGCGTACCTACGTTCATACTGAAGGAGTGATGTAGGGTGGTTGTGTGAGGTAGGGTGGTTGTGTGAGGTAGGGAGGATTGGAGGAGTGTGGTAGGCTTGTTGTGTGAGGGGGGTAGAAGGGGGTCAACCACATTTTTCAGGAATAGTTCAGCATCGCCTTTGTGTGGAGACAGGAGACTTCGTACCAAGTTGGTTACAGCACTCTCGTAGCCCTACGATTGTTCTGTGGAACGGAAGTCAGTATACGTATTCCTTACGGTGTATCCGTTTAACGTTTAATGTTCCGGGTCCTGGGGCCCGTTGCTCAGAACTGTTGCAGCGCTACAATAGTTGTAACTGGGCTCCTGCCACAATAGAAAGCTACAATAGTTCTGTGCAACGGGCCCCTGTTCTACAAAACGATCGTAACATATGCATAGCGTTACGAGAGGCGTAACTACCATACGTTAACATCAAGTTGTAACGATTCTCGTAGCGCTACGATTGTTCTGTAGAACTGAAGTCAGTATTCCTTACAATATCCGTTCAACGTTCAATGTTCCGGATCCTGTTCTACAGAACGAGAGTCGTAACTCCCATTCGTTAACATAGAGTTACGACGCTCGTAGTTCTACGATCGTTCTGTGAAACGGGGACCAGATAGTCTAACAGTACACCCCCTGCTCCCTCTCTTTCCATACATATAGACGTCACAAGCGTTGATATATTAAACACAGTGGACTTCGGGCAACCCGTGTCTATTACGCCAACCGGTCATGTGTCGGACCTAAACTACATACCCGACAATAACATGTTCTCAATTCCACTTACATACATACACGTCTTCCCTGGTCACTGTCAATTAGCACATATCCGTGTCGTGGGAAAACGTACCACAGTAATGAATGGACGCCGTGTGTTTATATTAACCTGTACATGTGAACTGTCAACGAGGAAGCAGCTAATACTATGCTGGGGAGGTATCATCCTATCGATCAAACCACCGGTATTGCGACGTATGCTTTGTTCTCGGGTGTTGGGTGTATGATCGAATTGGTGCTGCGTTACGGTGGCGATAAATAAAGTTGTTTTATACGAAATCTCCTCCTTTGACACACATGACCGCTAACATGTTTCACAGGATAATCAAAATGATCCAGTTATAAGAGAAATATTTCTATTTGACATTAATTTTCCTAAAGCATGTACTTCACCTATTTATGTTACTAATCATACATTTCCCCAGTATGGCAATGGTAGACTTAACATTAATATGCGTGTGTTTGTACATGTACTTCGACATTCAAATTGTCTATTTTTTGCGTTTATTTTTTACATTATGGTAAATGATAATCGAAATATGTTAGCATGGTATATCGATATATTTCTAAATTCATGAAATATCCGAACATGGCAAGCTATTTGTTTTATTTCTTAGTATATTATATCTATTCACCTCATTGAGATTGTAAGCAAGACAATGTTGGCATATGTTACACGTCTGATTTTGAGTGTTTTACCTCTAATGATTGTGTTCATATCTAGTTATCATTTGATGATCAGTTTAATTCGCTATACACATTTATGGACAGTTTTGGTGTTCACTACTTTAGTATCTCGGTAAACGAGTGAGTAATCATTATGTAGGACTGACGGAGTAGAGGTGCACATCTTTCCATTGCTTCTGCGTCAGACCGGAAGTCCCAATTGCAATGTCTTCACATCCGGTTCCAAAAGTAAGCATTCACTAGTATACACTTGATCTAGTTCATGCTTATAAGTTGCATAGACGTTGCATATACCCTTCAAACTAAGCATCTCCTAAATACGAACACCCTGCCCACCTGCCACCCCACCCTACCTTATCTCGGCGGTCTCAACCATAGCCCAGTCGACCAACTATACATCATGTCAACAACAAATCTTGTTCAGATTAGATTGCATATGGAAAGCTCAAAAGGTCATTTACCAAGCTTATATGAAATCTGACAAATATATAATCTTCGCTTCGTAGTCGCCCAAGCTTGGCGGATTCGGTATTCGTGGAATTCAATTACCTATCTAGTCTAGCACTCTGACTTCAATGTAGCCACACGATCTAAAGAGAACCTCTATTGGAAGATCCCCAAGAAAATTAGCTAGACTGTCACTCAGAAAAGTCGAGTTTGTTTTCACCCCTGCCTTGATGGAACGATAACCACTAACATTGTATTCTACCCAATGAAGTTAGTCTGTTTTATGAACCAGTTAGAACAAATCGAGAAACAAATCAATGTAATGTGCCAACAAGTGTAACATGTCATAATAGTATACAGTGTACACTATATGAAATATACTACTCAAAATTTGCTACGGATCGTACCATTTGTGTAGGGTAAAATATTCAATGACCCCCATATTGATATAATATGTAGAGGATATTACACGATGTTCTATTTAATATCAACTTTTTGTCCCGATTGGAATAATTTTATTGCACGAGCTTCAGCTCGTAAAAACGCTGGCAACGAATGTATCCACAATCGTAAAAGTTATACACTATAAACTTACCGGATTGTGGATATTCATGATGAAATGTATTTCTAACGTGTGATTTCTAATGACGTCACAATCATTTATGTCCCACTATGTCATAACTGTTATGTGTCGGCAAAGCGGGGTGTACGACTTTTCACAGGCCTCCTCTCAACCAATCAAATCGCTAGAATCGACGCATATTTTGGATAAATAATGTTATGAAGTTGATCTATGACAAATGATGAAGAATGTACACCTCACCCTACCCGGGGACTTTGTGGCACGGTGTTATATTCAAATTATGTATGTAAAATAGGGTAGAGGGTTGAAGGTTAAATTGTCAATTACTCAATCCATGTAGATTGATGAACATTCTATGGAGAATTTAGTTAGGGTTTTTTACATATGCATTTTCATTTGGCATTACCGGGCGCGATATAGCTCAATGGATTACTTACGAATAGTCTTTGCAAAGATATGGAATATACATAAATTAACACTTCAACATAAAAGAAAATAAACAAGAAATTACTTCCTGAACAGAATAGAAAGTCACGATTTCTATAAACATGTTAGACTCGTGTCCACAGTACGCTCAGTGGTTTAGGATCAAAGGCAAACATCACTTCACAGGTACAATTAACGTTTACCAAATACCACTAGTTCGGCTTAATTTGCTACACATACAGATTCTAGGGTTCCGTATTTGGAAATCCCATTCACACGCTTCCGTACTGCTAGGACTGGATTTGTCAGCAATGCTAGCACCTACAGCCAACCCACCTTGAATTGTTGCCCTTTGACCCTAATTCGTACTGATCAGACGCGTGTATGTATGAGCGTATTCCGATTCAAACTACGACCCACCCTAGGGTGACGGTCACGTGATGAAATTAGCCAATGAGGGTACTCGTATCACCACGAGTAAACACTCATTGGCTATTTCATCATCCTAGGGTTGGTCGAATGTTTGAAACGAATCCGCTCTAATTTATATTTTTTAAATTGTCTACATCAAATCCAATTCAATTCAGCAATGGTTTCTTGTTCCAACAGTATTCAGGGTATTTAACCTTCAGAAATACTTAACTTAATTGAGGGCAAGGAACATTTGTGTATACATTTTAATGTTCGCTTTCTTTAACGACGAATCGAAGCATTTTAAACGTCAATAGGATCCAGGTACTCTTCAAGAACTTGGGACACATTGGAGGAAGTGGTACCAGGTTCTTCTGCCAGAGTAGCAAATTTGGGAGAAAGCTTCCGCATAAACTATCGTATTTACTAGTATTATGTTGTAGAGTATAATGTAAATGCTTGGGCAGACATTGGTGCGTGTATGTCGGAGTGACTATAGTTGATCCATGTGATGGCTTCTTGCCATTAGTACATGTGAATGAGTAAACGTTTTCACAGCGCATGCACGACTGGGTAAAAACATGATAAGTTATTTGTTATCACATAACCAGTAGATCTTGTGACGTTCAATATTGTTCTGGGATCGTATTTTGTTTCGGATCTTGAACCAGGCGACGTGCCTGTCTGCAACTAGAACAACAGAGCCGTCTACTGGCAAATCCTTGGACAATATCTCGACTGCTTGCCCGCCACGCCGGATTAAACAGAAGCACTCAATGATATGCAGTCTCCCTCCAGCAGAGGAGCTAGGATAGTTGCACGAAATACGAATCTCCAGGCCCCGAGATTACGAAACTTTTCCGAGTAGAGTTCATACTCAACGCAGGAAGGAAGTTTGTTCATAAAACGTCATGTGACGCCATAGCCTAATTTCATCATGCACGGCAATGACGTCAGAACGAGTATTGGTAAACCAGGCATACTACACTATACCAGGAATGTGCACGATCCTACGTGTATGTACGTTCTGTTAGTCATATTGTTTTTCCGTCTCGTATTTTAATGCTGAGCAGAGCAGGCCAACAGTAAGAAGTACCATTTAAAAGAAAGCTGGAATGTTGTCTGTTGACGTTCACAATCCACAATCTTGTGACATGACAGACTTCAACAAAATAGTTCCAATGACGAAACGTTGAACACTCAAGTTTTCAGATTTATTACAGACAAGTCAACACATCGGATTCGACAGGGCGAGGTCTTTACTTTCTTATCTTTCTTGCTGCTGGTTTGTGGGCGTTAGTCTGTGGAGAAATGAGAAGGTTAGCACATGCTGCTGTAAGACACGACATTACGACTAAGCAGCATTCTCGACTCTAAAGTCTTATTATAGATGGCCAAGATTGGAAGCAATGCTACATTAGAATGATGCTGTTTTGTACATGGAAGCCCAGAAAGGTGCATTATGGAGACGCGTTTGCTGTTAATTTAGATTGGATATACTGTATACAATTTCCACGCACATACAATGGCAATGCAACCCCAATCTGGGAGGAAAATTATGCCATACATTTACATATGTATCCACTAGGTTTATGGTATTAACTAGCATATGTTAAACAGTACGAGATGAGAACAAATTTTGTAGATCAAGTGGTTGCTAGTTAGAAAATGATGACCGAGACTTCAAAAGAAAAGATGAACACAAAGAAAAATACAAAAGAAAGGATGAACTCTAAGAAAAATACAAACAATTTCACGAAAATGGACGAAGTACAGTCACTGCTTACTCTGGCATTTCAAATTTACAAAACATTTCCTTGCAACATTTTCTATAGCTGTTTTTACTTCTTTCGGTAGAACTTCTATATATTCCTCAAAGCAAACAAGGTATTACAATGCCAGGATAAAGTATAATATTTAGCCAGAGTTATCCTTAGGAAAGTACTCCCACCTAACCGATATTCAACATCACGAACGTCAGGTTGGCGAGGTATAATGATTATATTGCCCATATACATGTTGAAAGCGATATAGGTTTTTGAAAGCGGAACCACTCGACGCCGAGTGGACAGTGTTGGTAATGCTTTGTAGAAGGTCTTGTGAAGAGGGACTACTTTATATGGAAAGTTAGCGTTCAGTACACATGTGTTGAAAATGTGTGAAAGCTCCGTTGCAATCAATCCGCCAACAAAAGAACATATGAAGTGGTCTACTTTATCCCATGTAAAGCTAGATCCTTTAGTACTTCAAAGAATGAATAATGTTGAACCAAATATATCATACGTTGGTGCATGGACACCGCACGCAAAAGGCGACACAGTATTCTTAGCATACAAGTAATGTACGCAATAACGTTTGTAAACTAAAATTAGCATTTGAATAAAGATTGCAAACCAACCTGCGATAATTTACCAGTATATTAAGATAGTGTCGTATTTAACAAATATCGGAGAATGTTCAATACAGTACGATTGGAACCATATTCACGCTCAGCCTTAATTGCAACTAGCATGTACACATGGTTAATTAGTATTGGGCTATTACTAATACGGATGTTTAGTTTGTACTAGTTTACCTTCGGGGATGGCTTCGCTTTTCGCACAACTTTCGTTGTCTTTGCATCGGCCGCCTGAAACAAAACATTATAATTGTGTTGATAAGCTTTCAAAACGCCATCTAGGTCGTTTAGAAATGACCCCCCCCCAAAAAAAAATTTAAAAAAATAAATAAATAAATAAAAAAATAAAATAAAGAAGTAAATAGTTTCACAGAAGTAAAGTTTAGAATTTCCATCTAAAACCATGTACGAAAATATTTACGACTATTTCTATGGATGCCTTTTAATTCATCAAGGTGCGAAGCGATATGGATTCAAAGGTGAAATTACATTAAATTGATATTTAATTACATAAGCTAATTTCCATACTTGTCTTCGGATGGTTTAACATCCATTTAATCATAGAAACAAGCTACCGAACTAGAATGCATGTGCATCAAGCGTGTATGTATTAAAGATTCAATTTACAGCGTCTATCGACATGATTGTAACTTTCAAAATTAAGTTGGTCATGTGGGTTAGCTATTTCTAATTACAGCCTGCATATTGACTGGCCAGCGGTCAATTCATGACTGGACATGCCAATAAATAAATCTGGTCGCACGTTGACAAAATGGCAAAGGGCTTAAGGTGTAGAAAGTAATAAACCTCGGTTAAAAGGGAAACTTAGCACAGCATACAAAACTAGACCACCGATAGAAAAAGTAAATGAAGCAGTCAAGCGGGACAGCTACCAATTAACGTTGTTGTCGCAGCTCTTACCCACACAATAGGGTAGTAACGCGGGGGAAGACTCGGGGTGGCTGCCGACCCGCGATTGGACAATTGAAGCAGATTAGTGGCGATTGGACAGCGCTTCAGTTAACAGCGGAATGCAAGAAATAAGTCGGCAATGATATGCAGCGACAGGCGCCGGTCACGAACGCCGGGTTTAACCAAAAGAGACGAGCGTGTTGGTCAAATACGCCATGATCAAAGTGGCCACCCGACACAGCAAAGAGCAGTTGAAACAGGAATATGGATTAGCACACGCAATTGAGCACCGATTCACCCTCCCTAAAATGATTCTTCATTGTATCCAGTTCCCCCATAGCCGTAGCAGTCCTCACCTCGATACAGTTCAGAACCGTCGCACCCAGGTGTTCCACGGATAGGCAAATCTAGTATAAATGTACACTAACCACTAACCACTATTTCCATCCCACAGAGCCGAACAATGGACATGAATACTTTTCAGAAGGATTCAATTTTTAACAGTGTTCCCATTTACAACAAACCGCAAATTCCCCACCTTTTACAAATCTGTAATCGTATTCCTAGATACCAAAGGTAATGGTACTTTAAATATTTGTTTAGATGCTGTATTAAATCTCTTAACATGTTTGGTCCTCGTATATTGATGTGTGGCAAGTTATGCATATTAAAATAAGCATCAACAATTGGAAAAAAAGGAAAACGTCAAATCAGGCCAGCTTCTACCTACGACAAAGATTAATTCTTGATTACAAAAACCTACTCAGACTATGACGTCACATGACGTTTTATGAACACAATTCTGAGTTGAGTACGAAATCGTACTCCGAAAGGTTTCGTAATCTCGGGCCCAGGTAGAACATCCTATCCACATTTGCTATTTCTCTATCCAGTTTATTTTCACACGACATTCAAAACGCACAACCACCTGTGCCTGTAGATTCTGGAAGAGAGGGACACCCCAGATGGAAAATCATTGAAAGCAAACAGTGATTCAAATTGCCATTAGCCGCGAATCAAACGCTTGTCTGAAGTGATTAATAACTTCATTGTAACAAACTCGGGTAAGGCTAGGAGGCGGCGGGCGAACGTCCGCTTTCCATGGTACCCATACACCAGGAACAACCTGGGTGGAATAACTCGATTTTCGTCTTATTTTCAGGACATAAATCACGCATAGTGACCATGTCAACTCAGCCGACGTCCCAAGCAAGGTGTTCCTCTATAGGTGAACGTCACCATTATCTTCCCTCAATACGGAAACAAGTGTGCAGAATCCCTGTGACAAGCCGAGCTTCATCTGTTAGCAATATTTCATACTCCGGTGAAACTTGTCAAATGCCAGTACTACATTGGGAGATCCGTACAATGTACAATATTGTGTATTAACCCTAACGCCACGTCAGTAAATGCCTCCTCTGTGCGAGACTCGTGGCCAGCCGCCCGCCATTTATATAGCCATTAATCTCTTTCATCATCTTTTAATTCCACCCTACAATATGTATCAATGATCGCATTTTAAAAGGAAAAAGCAATATCCAACATTTCTTGACGCGTGGTTCTACGATTAAGTTGGGACCGGCGACTTTACACTACAAAAATAGCTGAAGACCACCCCTGAGACTACTTTGATAAAACGCTGTACCAGTCTCCATTCAAAACTTGTTAAACTATTCAAGTGTGCTATTAAAATAGCCTATAAACACGTATGTAAAACCTATAAAAATCCTACCCATTACAAATCTAATAACATTCCTAGATATGCATGCATTCCTAACAAAATTAACTTCAGTTCACTGCGTACATTATCCGTATTCCAATATGTATCACTATTTCCTACCTTTGGTACTTTCTTTTTTCTGAAACACAAAAATACAATGTGTAAACATTGAGGTAGACTAGTGTTAACAATTTGGTATTATTGAAATGTTTATAATTATTATAAATTAAATTAATCAAAAGATGAGTATTGCAAGACATTTCAAGTTGAAACTGAAGCCTTCAATTACATATACTTCGTATTTTGAAATTCACGTTTATCACATGTATGTTAGAATCGGATGTGGTATCGCGAAGGTTTTCAACAGCATTCCAGTAGTCATAGTGATCAACTTCATATGTGTGTAGTTCACTAGGCAAATCCGGTTGTGAATAATTAGCACGTGTGGTAAACAGTAGTAAACATACTTGGGAGTTTCCTCTTCCTCATCTTCGTCCCCCTCCTCTTCCTCTCCCTCGTCATCCATTTCTTCTTCATCTTCCTCCTTAAATTAATGTTCAGAATTAGCTTAATTTTGACAACTATGCAACATTTAAATTACTCGTTAAGTGTCGTGCTCCCGAAATTATCGTATACGGAACTATATCGTATTCCTATTAGAAAAAAATGTAATCTCCAGAAAGTCGACATTTCAATAGGCCTACTGCTAACGATGTCATTACGTATACTTTAGCTTCATGGTATACTTTACCTTCATGGCCCCAAATTAAATGCTATGTTCGCGAATATGCTGTGTGTTCCTTTTCGTGAAACGTTCGTATCCACCAATAGACCGTAGCGCTCTCGTAGCTACATGCGTGAACAAGAGCACTACGGGTATTCGTGGACACCACGGGCAGTGATCAAGAAGCTTTCGTATACGTAACGACATCGTTAAGCCTTCATTCGACTGTTCTGCATCATCAAAGTGTCCTACACGAATGATTAACGATGTCGTTACGTATTCGACTGCTTTCGGGAACGTGGCCCCAGTGTACAGTTTCTCGAAGATCTCGTATCCACTCTACGAGACCATAGCGCTCTCGTAAGTCCACGATCCCCACGTATTAAGAGTCATTATTTATGGTCTCGTAGTAGACCCAAGAGCTTCGGGAACTTGGCCCCCATACCAGATCTTCATGAAAGGGTACGCGGAAACGTAGAGAATACACGCACTGAATTTCTTCCATTTCTTTATCCTGGTCAGACTGTTAATCCATCAACATTTGTTACAGCTACTAATCGTCCGCTTACGAGACATGCTTTATCCTGTAACCTAAGCCAGAACAATCTACCCGTCTTTACTAGACGCGGTGATAAACAACCCGACCAAAGTACCCGGGGGCAACAACAGAAGGATGTGGGTTTCACGTGATTGAAATTTTCTTCAAATGATAGCAGTAGAATCTGAGCCAAAAATGTAGAATATTCAACAGCAACACAGTAGCTAAAACTGTACTGAAATTAAACCCCTTGCCATAAATCTTATTTCTTCACGGCCTTGCTCCCTAGCTCATCTCCAAATAGGACATTCCATTGAGACGCAGTGAATGTAGAAAACTCGATCTTCTTGATCGGGTAGCAGTAATTTCTCAAATTGTCTAATTAAACTTGCTTTTTATTTCGACGATGTCTGCGCAGTTGAAACCTTGACCATGACTCACTCATACAAGGGGCTATTTAGTACTGTACTTGTAAAGTATAGCCATTAAGCATGTTTAAATGTACAATAGGATTGAGAAATACGTGAATCTTGATCCTGTGTAAAGAATTAGCACAACTTGATATAAACACTTTTCGTGGGTATTTTCACCAATTAGCAATTAGAAAAATATGTGGCAACACTTGGTTTTATTACGCAAACTAAATATCTGACAGACGATTGCATTAGCCACTGTTTGCATGAAACCGGCTATTGCAAGAACATTGTTTTCCTTAAAACATTTTTCCAACATTTGTTGTTACAAGACCATGTTGGAAAAATGTTGCTAGTCACAGTGTACACAGGGCAAATTAGTTTTACAACATGTTGGAGAAATGTCGGGGAAAATGTCGGAAAAAGAATTGGCGAGTTAAACCCTGTGTACACTGGACATATTTTCCCAACATTTGTTGTTACAAGACAATGTTGGAAAAATGTTGGGAAAATGTTGCTAGTGTACACAGGGCAAATTAGTTTTACAACATGTTGGAGAAATGTCGGAAAAATAATTGCCGAGTTATTTGTTGGAAGAATGTTGGGAAAATGTTGGAAACATGTTGCTGTAGTGTACACAGGGTCTAAAATCAGGTGTTGGGAAAAATGTTGGGAAAATGTTGGGAAAATGTTGGGAAAATGTTGGGAAAATGTGTCTAGTGTACACAGACCTTTAGTATTATTTGATGCAGAAGGGCGACGTTCGAAAGAAGGAACTGGCAAAACGGTTCAATGTGCACGGTATCAGCTCTTCTTCACATTTCCATGAAGTATTTACCGAGATAAGCTACGAAATAGGGGTGTCACTGTCAATACATTTCATGCCACTTGTTGGAAGAATGTTGGAAATGTGTTGCTGTAGTGTACACAGTGTCTAAAATCAGATGTTGAAAAAATGTCGGGAAAATGTTGAGAAAATGTGTCCAGTGTACACAGACCTTTAGTTAACGGTTTTCTAGGTGTGTTTTTTTTCTGTTGGAGGGGGGGGGGTGTAAATATCCTTAAGTAATAACCATAAATACGATCATAATTTCGACTTCACAAGTTGGGCCCTAGCCATCTCTAAAACTGTCACCAAAACCAAATTTAGGATCTTGAAATGCAGCAAAAAGTACAAGAATCCGATATGCTAACTTATTTTGGTGAAGATTAATTTACCTCGTCTTCCTCTTCTTCGCTAACTTCCATTTTACCCTTCTGAAATAAATGTGCACAACAAATCACAGTACACGCCAATTGCTTGAAAATAAATATGGGCATACAGGGACCATTTATATCTGGAAATACATCGGCAGATCCTTTATACACGGGTCCAGTGTCAGTAATGTAGCGTATGACAGCAGTCACCGCGGGGAAGATATCAAGTGTAAAATATATAACCAATTTCATTGAAAGAATTAGCACTATCAGTATGTATACTGTACGACTTGCGGCTTTTTTAAAAGTTTAGTAGCACCGCTCCCGGTCAAGTTTGAAGGATTCAAATAATTATTGTTTTACGTTACAACGATAATCTTTCATACGTGATGAAAAGCTGATGAAGCTTAATTTTTCTTCAAAGGTTTGGACTGTTCTTTTAGAACACGTCACTGCCTGCAATGAAGGTAACTAGACCTTGAACTATAGTTCATGTGAACATTTACTTTTGATTTGGCTTTGGGTTGAGTGGTGGCCTTCCTCTTTATTGTTTTCTTCTTTAGGGGAGATTCTTCCTCCGCTTCTTCCTCATCCTCTACTTCCTCGTCTTCTGTGTAGTATTCCTGATCATCGGAGGGAGGGAATTCTGGAATAGGTTTGGTCAGAACGGTTGTAAGCTTAAAATGTTATAACGAATGGTCGTTTGAGCAATTGCGTTAGCTTCATATGTGGAACAAATCGTTGCGCAACTAAGATGACAGTATAAGAACACATTACAACAAAACCCATATACTTGTGCTATGCTCAAAGCTGTATGCCCAATATTAATTCTATCCATATCCAATAGTGCGATTTAAAGTCGGAATGCAGCATCATTTCAGAAATAGTCTTTACGACTGCATGTCAAGATTGGTACTACCTTATACAAGCGTAAACATCAGTGCAAACACGTAACATAGTTGACAACTTTGTGAATCAGAATGCTACTGATCCAAGGTAATATTCACATACCGCTGTACACAGGCTGACAAGAGCTGTATAACTGTTTGCTGGGATGTTCGTACTTACCCACAAGATGTTGGCCGCATATATGGACAGGACCAGATCCTTCGATAAGTCTGAACGTTGCTGGTGTGCTTCCTACGAACGTTATGTCGGCTGTAACCTGAACATACAATTTGAAAGCAGGTGAATTCTCAACAATTTGCCAATGGTGCAGATAGCAGAATATGTGTCGAGTGTTTTCCAGAATGTCGGAACGGTCTATGCGATTAATAACAATATCGTTAGTGAAAGTTGTATTAACTTGTTTTGTTAGTGAAAGTTGTATTAACTTGTAACAAAACAAATCACCATAAACCTAAATATTGGATCATTGTTAAAACGTCTTTCATAGATTTCTCTCCACCGTATGTAATTTATAATTGTTCCAAAACCAAGTCCAAATCATGACACTGAAAGTTCGATTAATGCGCTTTTGCCAATGAATACCACAATTAGTATTTTTAATCGTTCCCTAGCATTACTATGCTTGAATGTAATTTGTAGCGATTACTAGTCTATGCTCGTGAATTATTGATATTATACATGGACTGAATACTATAATAAAACGTCACATCATTGGATAATATGTTATGCTATATAAAATATAAGTTTATATTTATGTAGATATACAACTATTACTATTAGTATTATGAATTATTCAGAATCAATATTGGGTGCATGCCTCGATGGTGGTGCAAGGGAGACTATATAATGAAGCGTTTGGAGACCACTACAAAATGAAGCGTATTAAAAGAACACTTACACTTTCCTGCGCTCCTGACCGTAAAGAGAACAGTGCTTGCTTGATCTTTTTGTCATCGTATGCTTGGGTCTCCACCTGGACAATGTTCAACTCTCCTTTCACTGCCGATGGTCCAAGGACTGCCTGGAAAATACAAATTAAATCCAAAATACAAAACGTACAATATTAATGATCAGATCGTCGCCTAAAACCCTCATTTGATTAATAAAAAATACATATTAACGTTTACCGAGTAAACACGAAAGTGTTACGATCCATTGATCATATAATGTAGAGCTTTAAGCATGCTTTACGAGCGAGTATGGCACATAACTATCCATATTTTTCTCAGAATAATTGTAATTTTGGTAGGATTTTCTAGGAATCTTTTCGTGAAGCTCTTGTTCGTATCCACCAATAGTATATTAGCGCTCTTACTACCAGTATTAGTTATCTAAAGCGATGAAACTATAGCCTAGGTAATATACACGTGCGTCCATGGGATTTTTAATGATTACAACATCTTTATGAAATGGCATTAATAATGCGATATCAAGTTTGAGTGGGTCATTAGTCCACTCACAGATCTAAGGAACAGTGTGTGGACGAGGTAATCTGAATCTTCCTCTTCCTCCTCTTCGAATGACCAAGTGTGGGAATCGGTCTCTTTGGACAGTTCGCAACCTGTAGATGCATACAAATACGTGAACAAACCTGTAGATACTTACAAATACATGAACAAATACATGAACAAATACATGAACAAGAACAAATACATGAACAAACCTTGTACAACCATTGGTGGGGAAACTAGCCTTTGTATGGTCATGTCCGTTGCAAGAATTTCGTAAGCCAAGTATTAAGTAAAAAGGGCTTAAACCTGTGTAATGTGCACACATATATGTAGTAGTACCATATGAATATACCTGGCCCGAGATTACGAAACTTTCTGAGCACGAAAACGTACTCAGACTATGACGTCACATGACGTTTTATGAACAAAACTCGGAGTTGAGTACAAATTTATACTCAGAAATGTTTCGTAATCGCGGGGCCGGGCCCCGTTTTCCGAGTCAACCAGAGTTTTAGATCTTGCTCAGGCGATCATGAGATTTTCCCCATGTATCCCTATTGACGAGCAGTGCTGCAACTAATAAAATGTCAACTAGGTTCGATGTTTATATTGTAGACTACTCGAGTTGCAGCACCGATTCAATATGGGTTACAAAGAGAAATGAAGCATAGGCCTACATGCTCTGTATTTGCCAGAAATACAAGTTTATGCCATGGAATTT
>JAVCKZ010047971.1:0-18683 GCA_034780755.1 Lepetodrilus elevatus
TGACATATTCGTCACGTAATTTACAGTTTTTACGAATGGGGTTATTTCAGTACTAATTATATCTAGGGGCGCTTAACCTTTTTCCAAGTGTATATATATACCAACGTCATCTTGCCATCTATTTTTAGAATTTGCTATATAAACTAGCTGTCAAGATGGCATTGGTTGATTCTTGTTGGCGGATGAATTAAATAAAATACTATGTGAAAACAAGTTTTTCCTTCCAAGATAAGCATGGAGACATGACGTATAATGGTTAGTGAATCCATGGAAATGGAAATGGAGCATCTTTTAGCTACAGAACTGCAACCACTAAATCATGCTGTGACTTTTACTAAAGTTTTGTCTTCTTTTTGACAGCTATCGTTGGACAAAGTGGAAGGGAGTTGTTCCCCTTTGAACATGTCAGCTGAAGCCAACGTTGTGCCCATGGATGACATCAGCTTCGACCAGGACGGCGATATTAAGTTTGATTTTTCAAACTTTGTTGACAAGAAATTGGAAGATTATTGGAAAGAACAAAGCGATAGCTCGGACAGTGGAATATATTTTGAAAATGGTGGGTATTTTTAAATATTAAAATTTCATACTGACATTTCATATATGCTCTATATATGTAGAAATTGAATAAATGATCACCAGTAATTCTTTAAGGCAAATTTTCCAGGATAGAGGACTCAGGTTTACTTTCTAATGAAAGTAGATTTCCTCATTCAGATATGCCATGACATCTATATGACTATTTGACCTCTATGTGACCCTGTTTGACCTCTCTGATTTATGTTCCAGGTGGTGTTCACATTAAACAAGAGCCGCCCTCCCCGGGATCCTCAAACTGCTCCGACTCGGGGTCAGACGGCTTCACCTCTGTATGTACCGTCTGTCTGTCTGTCTGTCTGTCTGTCTGTCTGTCTGTCTGTCTGTCTGTCTGTCTGTCTGTCTCCGTCTCTGTCTGCCTAGTCACCAGGGGGCAGTGTAGCTCTTGCATACCATACACTTTATTATTGATAAACACAACATTAAACAGCTCATTACATGAAATAAACTATTATTATATTATTATGAGCAGAATTATTATTTTAAAAATGAATAATAAATTTTGTTTGTAAAAAAAACTATTCTTGGGTAGTCTGGCTATGAATTCTATTTTGTCTGGCTCTGGTATATCCTATGTATTTTGGACTATGATCTAATGACGAGACCCCAGGGTTGCATAGCTTTTTTTAGAACGATTTCATGCTCAAAGGTTAAGTTCATAAATTCCCATTTAAAATCTGAGTTTTGTAACCATAATGCTCTCATAGCTCTAATAGGCTCTATAGTGCTTTTGTAATGCTCTCATACCACTTTCATAGTTTTCATTGAGATACATATAGATATGACCACTCTATGGTCTCATAGGGTATAAACTAAAGCCATGGTATTGTTTTTGACCCCTGAAGATGTGCAGTTACCAGTCTTAATAAATCCTTACCAGCCAGTGCTCACAGGTTTACTGCAACATTCAGCACTACAGATGTTGTGGGTTTCCTTCTGCCTTAAACTGACAAGCCGTGATATAAGTGAAATATTATTAAAAGTGGCACTAAACCTCAAATTCAAAAATAAAAATAAAGTAATAAATCCTAAACAAATATTTTATTACAACACTATAACCAGACACTTTTTTTTTCCCCTCACTTTTGAACAGAGTTCTGTATCATCACCGGGTTCCAGCGCACTGTCCTTTGCGTCAGTGACCACCATTTCCGAGGACATCAAGCCCACCATCATCATCAACACCGCCGGTGCACAACTCCATCCCAACAGCAGTGTCATCAACATCAACTCCATACTCAACTCGAAGATCAAGATCCAGCCCAAACCTGCCGAAGGGGGGACAACTACGTCTCAGATAAACGTCCAACCACAAGTAATTCACGACGCAGCAGTTCCAAGTAAGAAATAGTTTCTTGTGAATGTCATGTAGTTATTAGATCCATAATATTCCTGCTTTGTGTGCTGTTTGTGATCTTTTGTATGTAATTTAATATTTATAAACTTTATGGAAGTGCAAATTTTGCAGGGTGAAAAGTTAACTTTCATCACATATTGGTGGACGATTCTTGCTGCCACATTAAACAATAAATCATTCACTCATTAAAAACTTTATTTTGGTGGTAACAAACAATAGGAACACGAATAATTTTTCAGATTGTTCAAACAACTATAGAAACGAGTATTTATTATTTTTACTATTGAATTGATAGGAACATTATGGTATTCTTAATTGCATGCATGTTGTAGACAAGTTAGTATCTATGCTGTATCATGTATTCCATCATTTGAAGATAAACCCTTGGTACTGACTGGAGAAGAGTTCGCCAAGCTGACTGCCTCAGGCACTCTCCGCTTCCAACCCCCCGGGGAGGTTAAAGAAAGGTCGCCGACCCCTGGGCATCAGACCCTACTGGGCCCTAGCTCCTCTGTTCCCCAGGGTATCGTCACCGGACCAGTCCACACTGAGGTGACTTTTACATGCACTCTTTTCACATCCTTGTTATGCTTTGAGGCAAAGACAATGTTGTTACTTGTATGTTGACATTTTAAGCCAAAACAATTTTATTGATTTTCTGCTGATTTTTTAAAATTATATTTTTTTATTGTTTATTTTGAATTTAAGGCCAATGTTATTTGTATCTTAGATTCTAAGGTCAATACTATTTTATTATTTGTTTGATGATTTTCTATTGGATAATCACACACAGTTAACGAACACTAAGATGTTGAAAAGTTCTTTTTGTTGAAATATCTTTTAAGGTGTGATAGAATAAATATTATGTGTATTTAAATACACTTAGGTAGCAACTATTGATTTTTTCCCGTTTTAGGGTAAAGCCATGAAGCGACAACAGAGAATGATAAAGAACAGGGAATCGGCAAGTCTGTCAAGAAAGAGGAAAAAAGAGGTACTGTAATGATTAGTGTTATTCAAACAATTTGCTTATTTATCTCTGCTAAATTCTATATGATTACTATATGTAGATTTAGTATTTTTTGTTAGTAAAAAATAGGAAGATGAGCAAAAGATGAGCAAAGGTGTAACTACTATGATAGCCGGAAAAATTGTAGCTGTAATTTTATAATAATAATAATAATAACAATGATTACTTATGATGCACCAAATCCACCCCCCTAAGGCAACTCCCTGGGGAGTGTACAACCCATGATGCCAGTTCCAGCACTACAAGGTTACTGTCCACATGACCAAGTCGTCCTACTGGTATGATCATCACTGATGATGTTTGTTTCAGTATTTGAATGGTTTGGAAGGTCGCTTGCATAACTTCAATGCTGAAAACCAGAAGTTGAAGAACGAGAATGAATGTTTGAAGAGGAAGCTGTCTGTTTTACAGATGGAGGTAATAGACACGTCATAACCATGCAACTAGCTGCTTTATGTGAATACATGGCTATGTGGCGCAGCGGATAGTGAATTATTAACCCTCTCCATGCTGAAGGCAACATTAGATGCCCTAAAGAGGAGTGACTGCCTCATCCAGCAGAAAGAGGGTTAATCTAGCAACTGTTATTGAGCAATGTTGTTGCCAGTTGAACTTGGCGTCCTCTGAGTTTATACCAGCACATTGGGACACATTGGTATACATCTGAATGGAGATAATATAAATTGTAACTTAAATTTAAAGGGATAATATCACAGTTGATAGACCTGTATAATGGACAAACAAATTTTGATCTGAGACTAATTAAGCTTGATTTATCCACCCAAAAGTTGTTATTTACTGATGTACTTACCGTAGTCCCCACTACTCGATAGTTATCAAAATATTAATATTTTATATGAATAAAGGGAACGTTCCACTATTTATCTTGTCTTTGATGCATCAACTCATCTATGAAGGAATCTGCGAGTGAACATTAGAGTTATGTCCCCCTTGCATGATATATAATGAAGCAAACGCATATACAGTGGAAAGGTTTTTGGAAGTACAAACATGATTTTATTTGTGTCAATGTACTTTGCAGGTGTAGCTAAGAACGAGTCCAAAACAACCATAAATATCTGTAATATTATGACTTTAAATACTTGCATTTTCCTTTAGTTAGTATGTTTTATTTTATTTGTTACATGTGGTTAATATTGTTCTATGATTATATTTGATTCTGGATTCAATAATCATAATTGTCTTGGACATACCACTACGTCCAATGGGATGTAATATTAGTACCGCCATTGGTGAGTAGGGGGCTGCTCCGTTCTATCTGTTCTGTCTGTACCTTCCATCCGACGCGTGCGCAGTTACACTGTGCGGTGTTGATCCTTGGTAACTGCAGATGCGTCGGAAAGAAAGTACAGACAGGACAGTTAGAAAGGAGCAGCCCCCTGTCCAGAATGTGTGTCCAACACTGTCAATGGAACACCACCCTAGAATAACAAAGGTAGGAATCTCCGCGTCCGAAAAGTCGACCCCTCACTCCGTGCGAGTGATCACGTTTCGTAAATCTTAGTGCTATGTCGTTATCTATGGGTGGGTTTTGATCCTTATACTTTGTACTTTTAAGTAACATTCGTAATTTAGTTCTGCCTACCTTGATAACGTGTAACATACTTCATTTCTTCATATTTATCTTCAAACTACTCCTCTTTCGATATCAAGAGAAGATTACTCTAGCTAACTTATATAACGTATTCTGATTGGTATTCAAGGTCAAATAAATTATGCAAATGAGATCACTGTAGAGAAAAATAACAGTTAAAAATGATTCTATAATATTTGTCATAGATTATTAAAATCTATGTGTTTATGAAGTGAAGTGAAGCTGAACTCTGAACTCTGTATCGCTGGTTACGTTGTCGCCAGCTATTCGTCACAATGGACTTCAACTGGGTTCCGTCCGAATAACAATGGGTCTCTAAAATGACACGCAGGTTGCGCGTCATATTTGTCACAGTGACAGGGAACCAGTTTACGTCATCGTTGAACAAGGCCGCGTCACAGACAAACATTCTTTCATTAAAAACTCTTCTTATCAAACAATCCATTACACAAGTAAACATATCCGCGACATTCAGACAGCACCAATGCGTTTACCGGTTGTTGTTTGTTTGACAAATTAGAATTCACACGAAGTAAGTCTATTCTGAACCACACTTCAGCTACAAAGGTGTGAACACACAAAATGTGAACACGATTCATAAATATAGTAGGCCTATATATATTTAGTTAACACCAGAAACTGAAAAAAAAATAGTACAATGAATGAGCAGGAGCCGGATGTCATGGTCACAAGTTTGATTCCAAAACACTTCTGGTTCTGTAACCATGACTAGCAAGATTTTGAAGAGACTGTCTTCCGGTAGGATGCGTCGTCGACCGAAAGAACCTACTGGCGGCAACCCCTTCTCTTCCCACGATGACTCCAGCGACATCATCCTCGTCGTGGAAGGAAAGCATCTGCACGTGAGCAAGCTCGTCCTGTCTCTCGCCTCTCCAGTCTTCAAAACATTGTTCAACGGCGAATTCAAAGACAAACCCGTGTTGCATCTACACAGCCAGAAGTACGATGACTTTGTAGAGCTACTGCTGTGCATATATCCGTCTACAAACAAGAAAGTCACCGTTGATACTATGGACGCTATTCTTCCAGTGGCCAACGAGTATGGAATCGCATCTGTGAAGAAACGCTGTGAAGAATTAATTCACTCGGAGGTTGAAAGAGAGAGCAGTGGTGCGAATGCTGTCGTCCACATGCTGTATCTCACAGACAAGTACAAGCTACCCCAAGGATTACGCACCTGCGTCGACAACATGAAGTCCAGCATGTACAGCGGTAGAACCGGGTTTAAGAATCATAAAGATTTTCAGGGAAGCTCCATGCAGACTCAACTGTCGCTGCTTTCTGAGAGGCTGGCGTGGTTGGAGACTGCGGTCGAGGATATTTTCAAAAGTGACGCCATGGCAACAGTTTTAAGACTTAAAGATTCATTGGCAAATGCGCAATGTGTGGGGTGTAAGAAAGGACAGGCTGATAAGCACACCTCGTGTATCTGTCAAGCTCTAATTGGATCAGATGTTAGAGATTTTGTCCAGAAAATTGTTAAATTATGCAAAGTTATGAAGTAGAAGCAATTAGATTCATAGTCAAATTACGTGTTTGTTGACACATTTTAGCTAACAGAACCATGATTGACCAAACGAGGATTTGTCCTGTCCTGAAACAAAACAACACAACCCTTGCACCGTTAGTTCATCTATGCGTATTTCCTAGTGGGCCTACTCAGTCCATGCAGTCTACCTTGCACTACACATCCTCGCAGCCCAGGGCTACTCAATCCTGGTCCTGTTTCGCTGCATGTGGTACCACCAGGAGTGAGATAGGAATGGAACTAAGTATCCCTGGGCTGCGAGGATGCGTACTATTAGACTATAAAACCTTCCTAGAATGGCTATGACATGTTACATTAGTTTAACTCTCTCCATGCTGGATTAGGCTCACACACTGCTCCTTATGGCATCTCCGAATGCAACCAGCATATATAGGGTTAAAGACAATACAATTATCGATACTATTATAATGATTTAGCACTTTATTATACTGCCAAATACGTTGGTGAATGTATATTATTTTCTAATAGTATAATGATACACACGCACACACACACACACACGCACACACACACACACACACACACACACACACACACACACACACACACACACACACACACACACACACACACACACACATTATATAAAAGGTATTTCAATCGTGCATCTGTTGGTATACATAATGTGCTCAATTAGTTCATCGTATGGCGGGAAATGGTAATATAAAACGAATACCCCAACGAGTCATTTTGGTGCCTAATTAAATGTATACCAAAGTCTGACCACATTTTATTCTATCACAACGAGATATGTCATAACAGGGTTCAGAACAGTTCACACGTATATTCTACAGTGTGTCACCTATCTGTTAAGATCAATATTGGGTTCCTTTTTCGGTGTTGGCCGCTGCACTATAAGGTATTATAATTACAATAAAAGCAGCTATACATAGATGACGATACTTAGTTCAGTGTGTATTGTTTTCCCTCCATAATTCCATGTTTGACTGGACTAGGCAGATTTCAAAAGAATTTTGTTGAATGTACGTTGTTATTATTATTTTTGTGTTTGCAGACAAAATGGCTACCCGACCAAGGGGATACGGACTAACCGCTGAGCTCCAGAGAAAGGTGAGATATTAATAGTTGGCTTATGATAGCATTCGCTTATTATTATTATTATTAGTCCATTTTGTGTGCAACGGGCATATACAATGTGGTAATGTATTTTTAAAGTCATTATATCGTGAGGGGGTGGGGGGGATGTTCTGAGTTCTGATATCGATCATGCCCTGTACTTCATATTAAAGGACATCGTAGACATACAAATATTATTTGAGATGCATTTTCAAGTCGTGTAAAAGAACACTCTCCAGGGCGTCGAGCATTGAAATGAATGCACACTGACTCACAGAGTAATGACGTAGCGTTAGGAGCATGCGCACTAGCTAGTATTATGCCGTTCACCACTATACTTGTGTATTTTGTACTTTGTTACATTATATGTCCTGTGGGCCTGTGTCATTTGACTTTGAATAAATAAAAGATAATGGTGATGATTTATTTATTTATTTCTCCAGATTGAGAATAAGTACGACGCAGACCTGGAAGTTGAAGTCCTAGCCTGGATAGAAGAAGTCCTAGGAAGTGATGTCTGGCCTGTGGGTATACGGCCGTCTTACTTTTATGATAATACAACACATTAATATAACTGTTATCATGATATACTGTATCTTCCATCTAATATGCTTTAAAGGCATAATATCACAGCTGTTTATGGTTGTTTCGGACTAGTTCTTAGCTACAAGTACAACTGCAAAATACATTCACTTGACAAACATAAACTCATGTTTGTACTTCCAAAAACCTTTCCACAGCTGTTTGTTTTGAGAAAGACAGCATTCACGCTACCGGCAAATGTCAGGCATTATTCAAATAAAAGTGCATATACTATTCATAATTTATATTTATAAACAATTCATATTTATAAACAATTCAGATTTTCTTTCACATGAGACTATTCTGGTTGATTTTCCAGGAGTCCAGACCCGTGGGGATGAATGCAACTCATGCAGCCTTAAAAAATGGCCAGATTCTGTGCAAGTATGTTTCAATTATTGACATTCATTGGGCATTATGAGTGTGGCATTGTTGCCAATGATATTGACATACATAAAGTATTTTCCTGTAAGTACTGCTTGCCTGACGAATAGTGTCTTTGAGGGAATTACTGATGCTATGGATTATAGGGGTGTCATGATTCAGCGATGCATCCCCTTTGTACCTCTTATATCATGATACGCGATTCTGTCTTTGTGAATTGATTCATAATTTTATCTATCATTCTGATTTGTTTTCCTTTCAGCTTAATCAACACCATCGTACCAGGTAGTATCAAGAAATGCAACACCAGCACAATGGCTTTCAAGCAGATGGAGAATATTGCTAAATTTCTCGATGCGTCTTACGACATGGGATGCAGCAAGCACGACATGTTCCAGACAGTAGATTTGTACGAAAAACAAAACATGGTTCAAGTAATGAACGGAATAGTGGCACTCAGTCGAAAGGTAAGAACATAGTAGGATATGTACCTATAGGGCCTGCTCCTTTCTAGCTATAATTTCTGTCCGATACATGCGCAGTTACCAAGGATCAACACTGTACAGTGTAACTGCGCATCCGTCGGACAGAAAGTACATACATTACAGCTAAAAAGAGCAGATCCCTAATGTGATCCACAATTTCCTAAAGTATATAATATATATTACAGTATGAAAAATAATTGCGCCTTTGAAACTAGCCCATCCTAGATAAGACATGTTGAAGAATTAAAAGAAATATTATACAACATGCAGCACTACATTGAGAACATACATTACATGGTCATTGATTTGGTATTGGTATATTTAAGGCCATTAACTCATGTTATATTGCGTTTCAGGCACGACAAAAGGGTTTCTCGGGACCATGCATAGGCCCAAAGGAGTCCGATGTCAATAAAAGGGAATTTAGTGAAGAGGTTCTTAAAGGGGGAAACACGGTCATAGGTCTACAGGCAGGCACCAACAAGGGGGCGTCACAAGCTGGCATGAACTTTGGAAAAGCGAGATCCATTCTGGAATAACAACCCTGTTAGGATATAACAATATCGTATATTTATGTGACCCCCCCTCCACCCTTCCCACACAACGATCGTAGCTCTGCGATATTCGTACCTCAACGTGTAGGAGCTATATGACTCTCGTGTGGCTACGATCGTTTCGTGGAATGGGACCTTTGATCTGATCTGAAGAGGAAGGCCTTGCATGCTGTAGATGCAGATACCTGTGTCTTGTTGAGCTTGAGAGTGGAGAATGCGAAACACATTTGGAATGAAGAATTCCTACCGTAAGAAGAATGAGCTGTTTTGAATGCATGCTTTATT
The DNA here is from genome assembly GCA_034780755.1 of Lepetodrilus elevatus. Taxonomy (NCBI): domain Eukaryota; kingdom Metazoa; phylum Mollusca; class Gastropoda; order Lepetellida; family Lepetodrilidae; genus Lepetodrilus; species Lepetodrilus elevatus. The sequence goes on from JAVCKZ010047971.1 coordinate 9,537, forward strand.
ATGTTCCTCGAGAATCGGAAGTTTTGTTTTTGACAATGTGTGCAAACGTAAAACCACATTGTCAGTTAATAGTTATTTCGACGTACATTCTGGAAACAATTTATAGATGGATTCAGAGATCTATTCACTGCAATTTTGTTCTGTTCAATTTCTCATGCTTTGTACTTAGTATTTCCATTTCCAGATATAAAAACCTGCAATATATATTTCAAGTTTTCCCCCAGGTATATGCATAGTGCAAAGCTTAGTATATCGAATTTGTGAATCATGTCACACCTCTTCATAGATTTTATTCAGATATATTATGTATTTATAGACATCTAGTAGATATCATATGCACGTTTTGTAGTTCTTGTAACAAACAATATATGCTTATTTCTATATATTATCCAATGCCGTCAACCATAGGTACTACTATTTATACCAACTTGAGCTGATGCCTCTTAACCCTCTCCATGCTGAAGGCAACCGGAGATGCCCTAAAGAGCTGTAACGACTTAGATACCAACTCGGGACAAAGCCTTATCGAAAGGCATTATTTAACAACCACTGTGCTATTATGGATTCTAAAGACGAATGTATGTATTTTGTGAGAATGAAGACACGCGTGTATTGCATGTAATGTATGAAGTATATTTGCAGTATTGTGATCAGTTACGAAGTTGAAGAACCATTGTCTCTATAGGGTATAATCTACCGATATACTCATTCCATAAATCTTAAATACAATATGTCAGTCTTCTTCACGTACTATATGGAGAATACCATTACATATATAGGGATTGATCATCTAGATACGGTCATTCACTTGTCAGTATGTTAAGGAGTTAACGTCCCTATCAGACTCCTCACACACCATAGGTGAGCAAAGGATTCCATCGAAATTTGTTGTTCCGAATTTCACTTTTGGTGTACAAACAAGCCAAGCATATATACTGAAGGTAAAATGTTTGGCAACACTGAATATGCCATCACATTTTATTATTTAAATTCACTTTAAATAATAATATTTTGAGGATGATTTAAGTAAGGCATATTACTTTTATCAATTTGCCGTTGGCATTCTTGAACAAATATTGTTTTATCAATGCGTCAGTGATGTCAAGAACTGTTTTGGAGCTGAAGTGGTAACAGTAGAATAGTGTAATTAGTGGTTATATTGTTGAACGGTTGACATAATGAAACACTAATAAAGCATTCATTTTTTTTTAAGAACAACCTATTTTTCAACAAAACAAAACATGCTTACTACCGTAATTTCCTGCGTATAGCCCGCGGTATTGACTTTATTAAAATATTAAAATGTACATGTACCTGTTTTAACAGTGGCAAGTAACCCTCAAATGTTAAAGTTCTAAACGGTATACATTTAAAAAAATGTATTCCAATAAATACTACACATTAGGTTATACGTCTGCCAAAGAATACTGGTGTTGCCAAACCTTTTACCGTCAGTATATATTTATTTCTAAGATATGTGGAGTCCAGTAGGGAGCTTGTCATACAGAAATGTTGACTGAGACAGGCTGAGGTGTTAATGGCTATGTTTCAAACTCATAGATTCCACTCTTCCATGTATGTGGGCTGGTCAGTACGACAGGGAAAACATATACGTAGAAATCCATCTCGTTGAGGCGCTTCTATTAAATACCTCCCATGTAATATTGCTAGATTATATAGTTGTCATAGCCGGTAGTTACTGGAAGTGTCCATGAAAGAAAGTATACACGTTATTGGTCGTCTACGCTTGCTTATCAGTATCAATGGTCTTTGTAGTTTTGTCACAATCATAATTCAATCAATCAAAGTACAATTCAAAGTTGTGATATATTTACACGCAGACGATTCCACGTACAATGCACATAGAAGGACACCATTCTGCTTCTGTATGGCTGACAAAACAAGGTCACGCCCTACATAACTTTGCTCACCATCCAGCTTCAGTCATATAGTATTCACTATCTCAGTTATACTTCACATCTGGCAGCATGTACAGGGATCAGAATACATTGTCGTGCAACTCACACGTCAACTACGAGGCCATAACCAGCTCGTAAGTGTTTCGTATTTAAGAGCGACCGACTCAGTTTCAGACGCGTGACTTCCGGTCGTCACTGAGTATCAGTACTGTGTATCAGTAGGTCTACGAGCATGGAATACACGCTGCATAATATCGCTACTTATTATTTTCTCTTACGAATAAAGATATAATTAATTAATAAACCATCCTCCACACAGCTTTGTTGATAGACAGTCCATATAATATTGCAGAATGTATGCTTATCATGACCAACGACTACACAGTACTGATACTCAGTGATGACCGGAAGTCACGCGTCTGAAACTGAGTCGGTGGCTCTTAAATACGAAACACTTTAAAACGATATCGTATTGGTCCGTTTATGATGGTCACTACGCTTTGTTTCCTGGTTGAGTAATAGCAAATAAGTAATATTAGTAACGTAACGTTACCAAACAAAATGAAATAGGAGATATGCGTGTTTATGCTCATCTAGTTTCGTCACCATACATACTCATGTCATATGTATCAAATGATGTAGTATAATGTCAAGAACGTCAATATTTGATGAGATGGATGTGTTGTCAACACTTGCATGACCAAGACAGCGCATTAATAACTAGGCATGCAAACTGAATACATGAACAATGTCTCTGTTCATCTGTTTGGTTGCTCTAAGTAAATTTGTCGTCGGAAGTCAACTCTCGGTCAGTCAATGGAAGAGGGTTGGGATGGACGCTGGGTTGAATGCCAAGGAAGACGACAATACGTTCATATGTCTGAGACAAGGCCTGGCGTGCTTCACAGCACCGGAAGCTGCATTAAAGGACAAGGTGGTACTGCGAACTGATCAGATCAACACTGGCGAACTTCAGCAACATTCTACCGAGGATTGGAAATCCTGGACGACTTACAGACGGATGACGTCAGCGAAATCCCCGACGTCGAAGTGTGATAGGTCCTTCCAGCTGTACGTGATATATAGGAGCGGAACGTATACCTACCTAGCACTGCCTAACAGGAGATCCGGTGTCCTGGCGGGGTACCTGGACACGAAGCCATCCCGGCTGAAGGGTATCCACGGCTACGTGGTCCAGCACGTCCTCGACTCCGTCAGATCCACGATCTACCAGCTAGACAGCCGCGGCTTGTCCGATCTCAAACTGAAACCAAACATTCGCTCTTTGACATTCACGATGTTCAAGACCTGGAAAGATACATCACGTTCCAAGTTCCTGTTTTGGGAGGAAAGGTTAAAGTGGTTACTGTACGTGCGAAGTTCTACAAGAAGGCAAATGTTGTTTTATTATACAATAGAAAAGGGAAGCGAAGTTAGAATACGGGTATTCAAAAAACGACTCAAGAATTATGGTGTTGACATTAAAAGTAGGTTGTTTTACTATATCGCATATCCAGGAACACAACTCGTCGCTGTTCCTTACACACTTCCTGGGAATAGAAGTGACACCAGCTTCTCACTGGAGTTACTGAAACACGCGTCCACCGTGACCTTCTCCTCAGACACCGCCTCATTGCTGTACTGCGACGACACCCGACACATCTACAACTACGACCTGCACACCGGCAAAACGTCGCTGCTGTTCACGTCAAACTACACAAGGGACTGCCCCGTAGTGCATGCTGTGGGAACGCGGATATTTACATTCTCTGAGAAATATATCCATGAGTACACCTTCAAGGGCAGACATGTGTCCACCATTCATGGAACGAAGGACATGTACAATGTCAGGTTTCTAAAAGGCGAATTTACTGATTCTGGAACTCATTGCGGTGGCACTTGATGTACGACGCGGTGAATATGCTAAACTATAAGTTACTAGTAGTAACTTGTAGTCCCAGTTGTGTTACATCTCTGAATTCAAGACTATGGTTTGGCATAAAATGCACTGACACCCCTATTTCGTAGATTATCTCGGTAAATACTTCATGGAATGAAAAACAAAAAAAACTCCCTTTTCTTATTTCATTTGACCTAACCAAAATTTAAAAAACATTTAAGTATTGCACAAGTAATACAAAATCTGTCTATTATAACGATCACCAAATATTTTGAGTAAGTATTATTTTATGTAGAGAGGCGACGTTCGAAAGAAGGAACTGGCAAATAGTAGATTGAATTTGCACGAGCGGGTATGTGAAGAAGAGCATCAGCACGTGCAAATCGAGCCTTTTTACCCGTTCCTTCTTTCGAACGTCGTCCCTTTGGTGATAAACAGATTTTGTTATTACTGATGCAATATTTTATATTTTTTAAGTTTGGTTAGGTCAAATGAAATAAGAAAATGGAGATGTTTTTGTTGTTTTTCATTCCATGAAGTATTTACCGAGATAATCTACGAAATAGGGGTGTCAAATCAATGTATGTTATGCCAAGTGTCGTGCTTTATCCTACAAGTAGAATACATGACAGCAATTCTCTTGTCAGTCAGTCTTTGTGGCGTGTTCAGTTTACTTTTCATGTACGCTACTGCAATTATTTGTTAGGCCTACTATAACTACTTGCTCCGTAGCACTCTCTGCTTGGTAATCGTAGTCAGATGGTAGAACTATGAACCTTTTAAGTTGTAATAATGTCCATAAACGTACTAGTCGTGTATTACATCAAGTGAAATAAAATGTGGTCTGGTCTCAGCTGTGTTGGCAAATATTGAAAGTCGGTAAGCCTAGAGTGTTATATAGTTTGGCATGAAATGCATTGACCACCCCCCACCCCCCAATCCCTATTTCGTAGATTATCTCGGTAAATACTTCATGGAATGATCTTCCAAATCATCTCGCATCACAGCGGTACTTCAAACTGCAACTTAAAATTATATTTTACGAGCGCTTATATTAGCCAAAATTAATAATGATTGCGCGATATGGAATCAAATGTTTTACGCCGGGTTGTTTTTATCAGGTGCAAGTGATAATTTGATCAACATTACTATTTTAGTGTTTCCCCCATTGCTTCCTTTACACGGGTAGGCGTTCTTTGCACTAATACAAGGGTAGGCGTTCTTTGCACTAATACAAGGGTAGGCGTTCTTTGCACTAATACACCGCAAAAACACCATTATACATTCCAAGTAAATGATTAAGTTCCGTTCTAAACTGGATACACGGTGAAAGAAAATGGCGATATTACATTTTCTTCCATTTCCATAGCAAGGTTCTCAATGACTGACACAGACACGTGTGAAAAAAGGATGCCGTTTTAATGAACTTACTGGGCATGTGACAAAGGCAGTAATTGATACATGTTTAGACAAGAACACAAGAGTTGCGCATTCACCGGCCACCGAGTGTAGTATACCATTAGGTACCTCCGAGTGTAGTATTAGTATACCATTAGGTACCTCCGAGTGTAGTAGTATACCATTATGTACCACCGAGTGTAGTATTAGTAGTATACAATACTCATGGGTATAATTTCTCGAAGCTCTCCGTATCTACTACGAGACCATAAGGACGCTCGTAGTGATCTCTAATACATGGGGATTGTGCACTTACGAGAGCGCCGTGGTTTCATAGTGGATGTGAGAGCTTCGAGAAACGACACCTTGTTCTTCTCCCGTCAGCCTTCCATTATCCATACGGTCAAACGTGAACATATTATTTTTTTATCTAAATATAGTTTACATGAAAACATTTAGTTAAAACATATACAGCAGTGCACTTTTAGTATTGTAGTTTTGTTTTTAAAACAAATAGACCTACCAGGTATGGTGGTAGCAATATAAGTTTTCCGAATCGGGGGTTATACTGGACTTCATTTTAAGAATAATAATGAAATTTTAAAATCTCAAAAGAATACTTGCAAAGAAAGGTTTCCGTTTTCTGCTCTTTAAACAATTTGAGAATGGACGGAGGTGTGGTAGATCTACTATTGGAGTAAAATCTGACAGGCGTAACAGTGCAAACATTTTACTTTTATCATTGGCAAACACTTGCGTTATCCCTTGTGCCCGACACACGCCAAGACTACGTATTCCCGTGGCTAATGCATGGCGACGCTTAGTTCTTGTACCAGAATTATACGGGGGTTTAGCACTAATTGGTCATCAGTTAATAATACCTTGCAAGTTGCATACATATTTTCTTGGCTATGCATGTCCATATTGCACGTAGTAAGATTAATAGGAGGACAAAATAGTGTGCGCTCCGGCCACGTCCGTCTAGGGCTAAACCATCCTCTGGCACACAGCTCACATGTTAAGTAGACACGAGCTGTGATTCTGAGGGCGAGTTAAACACCAATGCTCATATCTGAATGTATCTCAATGAGCTCTGTGTAAGGGGCAGTAATGGCAAGTCACAGTCACTAGTGTTAACCCCTTAACGTGGACAGTCACAGCCACTAGTGTTAGCCCCTAAACGTGACCACAGTACAGAGGGGTGTTTCACACAACACTGGGTCTCTGGTGCCAGCTATAGTACAGTGTAACAACGTGGGACAGCCGTACATAACACTGGCGGTGTGAATAGAGACATAGGAGACCTACTGTACAGTGTTCACAGTGTTTAGTGTTCACAGACACTGCACAGCCACTCCACTTCTCTGGCTAAAGGACAACATCTTAACAGCTTGAAATTTTACAATTCATTACAGGTTTCAATTTTTTAAGGTACAAATTCATTGAAATAGTATAAAATACTGCATGCATAATAAACATATTATAGATAAATAGGGATACAGGACATCGTATTAATTTAAGGAAGGTAGAACACCTGTTATAATTGATGCTCTGTTGAATAGAGTAAAGCAGATGCGCAATTATTTTGAAATTTCAATGACAATGATTATTGTAGATCTTGAAACATGGTATCAATGTACATAGGTATATAAGTACACATTGTTATTATCAACATTTGTCTTTGTCCTGGTGGCTAGTGGACATAGAAAACAACACAGCGCATTAATACAGAGGTGGCAGAATAATATCAGCAAAACTATACATAATTACATGAGTGGCAACAACAGACCTTACTGGCATCGTCATTGCTACTGGCTCAGTGCAGACATCCTATAGGCTAGCTGCTACAAGGACCAGAAGTAGCTCATAGTGCAGACATCCTATAGGCTAGCTGCTACAAGGACCAGGGGTGCGTTCAAGCTAGAATATGTATCGATATGTATTACTATGTATTGCTACAGAAGCTGTGCTACGCTTAGCAATACGTATTAATACTTTTCACTACGTCTGGAAGCCTTGCACTGTGTAGGAAAAGCGATAAGCACAAAGTTGTTCAACGAGCAATACATGTCGTGGAAAGTATTGTATTGCATGTATTCTAGCTTGAATGCACCCCAGGTAGGCCTACAGTGAAAACCTATAGGCTAGCTACTATAAGGACCAAGTAGCTCCAGTATGAAATATTTTATACAGTTAGCCTTCCAAACCCCATGAAGAGTCATAAAATCATCCATCAATTGGTCCGTCCACATTTCCTACTCCATCTGCTATACTTGTGAACACCTTGCCAGGCATCTGGTAGAGCCCACTCAGCCCAGTGTCCCATACACAGGCCAGATACAGTGTATCAGCCGCAGAAGTGTACCATACTGTCATACACGGGTAGCCCAATAATGTTCAGTGTGACAACATGGTAGGTTCACAGAGAGAGCTAGTAATAGTCTGGACCTGGTCTTATTCTCTACTGGAACTTTGATTCCTTCCGTCGACATCATGGCCGTCCCACAAACAGTAAACCAGGGACATGGTCCACAGACTGATCACGGTGCAGTGAGAGTCTGAAGCAGCTGCACGGACTACGACTACGACTGCGACTCTCAGAGGGTGGCAATCCTGGGTATCCTGTCAGAGCTCTCTTAGCAATGTATTATCTATCGCCAAAGAGAGTGCTATGGTCTCTTAGCGGCTAAGACAGCTCTGTGAAACGATACCCTGGTGTGGAACAAGTCCCGAGTCAAAGACCTCAATAGATGTCTGTGGTTGGTTATTGTGCAGGCTGCAGTGGACCAGAGTGTGCACCTCTAAATGAGCCTCACTCTCCACGATCAGAGATTATGATACATTCAACAATGACAACAACGCCCATACTTACATGGCACCAACACACGCCACAAATGCCATTTGTTCAAATTTGTAAAATTTGAAAAATTTGACAATGAAGATGCTTTCGTGTTTAACATCAAATGAAGCCTTAAATTTGAACAATCTAATTTGCTGGAGGAAGAAACTTTCTACAGTGTGAATATCAGACAAAGTATTAAATTGTGGACAATAAGCAATAATGTCCAGTAACACTTTCTGTAATTTAGAGAAAGAGGCAAAAAATAAAGAACAATAAAATAAAACAATTATACAAGCTCGAGGCATTAACTTTACAAGGGGCAGACAACTGGTGAGTGGACCAGGGACAGCAGTATACATACAAGATTGTCAAATGCTGGAAATCAATGTAGCTGACAGCAAGCAGGGTGAAACTAGCCTAACCTGAGTATCCCAGTAGCTCCAGCCATTCAAGGACAAGTAGAAATGTAATGCTGGGCTATTACAGTAAACTTGCCTCCTACTTTAGTATTGTGACTTACAGCCACGTTCAACATCTATGCAAACTGCCATATTAGAGTATTATAACTAATAATGAAAACAAGCAGCATTGAGAGTAAGCCGTATTACTAGGATTTGCAATCCCCCCCCCCCGACTCAGTCAAACGACAGACATACGACAGAAGATCCCAGTAGTGTACGAGGTATAGAACACTACTGATAACACCAGGCCCCCGAGATTACAAAACCTTTCTCAGTACGATTTCATGCTCAACTCAGAAAGTTTGGTAATATCAGGGCCAGGGTATTCTTTCACAATGCTCTCTTATCCACTGAAACAACAGTGCTCTCTTTGCAGTGTATTACATTAGCTATCGCCAAAGAGAGCATTCTCGGGTCTTAGTGGATACGAGAGGATACCAAGTTCCGTATCCCAGCATTCCTGTAGTGTTGCAGTATTAGAAAGCAGCCACATATCACGCTGGAAACAATCACCAACAGACAACCCTGTGATAGGAACACAGGAATACCTCAGACAACCCTGTGATAGGAACACAGGAATACCTCAGACAACCCTGTGATAGGAACACAGGAATACCTCAGACAACC
>JAVCKZ010047982.1:0-34535 GCA_034780755.1 Lepetodrilus elevatus
TGAAAGTTGGTGAGGACTAGTAGAGTTTTCACCCCACTAGTCCTGTGTGGCTAGTGCTCATTTCAGTTAATATTAACTGCTGTTTTAGTACGACTAGAAAATGTATTTCAGTAAATTTTGAACAAGCTATTGGTTTACTTTCAAAGCTATTTCTTTCCAAACGTTCTCCAAATATAGTTATGAAATTATATGTAATTTATCAATAGATAAAAATGCTATTGCTAGTATGAACAATTTCAATATCGGTGAATAGGGAAGACACGTTTTGTCGATAAATGGTTTCATGTGTTACTTCAGATTTCTGATATACGCTTATTATATGTGCAATAACTACATGTACCGTAACCATGGTAACATTACTAACGAGTAGGTTTTAGTAGTTACCAACATGAATATATAGTACATCATTGAATGCATATGTGTGGAAACATTTTATTACACATGAAGAAATTAATAAATGTTTTGGTTTGATACTTTCAAGTAAATGTGTATGTGTGTAGATATTGCTGTGGTATTTACTCTCAATTCAGTATTTGTTTTCTACTATTAGTATTAATAATAATAATTATTATTATTATAATAAGCACACTTTCGACTAATAATTCTTCATTAAACCGACAGCTCACAGGTGCTATGGAATGTATATTAATGTTTCACTGGGGTCATAAACTTGCTGGTATCTAATTAGTTAGATATAGGAACATTATCTGCAAATATTTTCATTTCACTAGGTCACTGTACATGCGGGTAGACATGTTACTTAATGTAATCTAGACTTTTTTGAAGGTATTTGATATTTTAACATTTTAAAAAAACCCTCAGTATACTGTATTCCCAGGTAACCTTCTCTTTCTAGATTCAGCATTTTCATTCTCCTCCTCCTCCTTCTCCTCCTCCTCTTCTTATCTTCTTCCTTCTCTTCCCATCCCTCACCATCTTCCTCCTCCTTCCACCTTTCCTTTTCCTCCTCATTCTCCTCCCACCTCATCCTCTCCCTTCCTCCTCCCTCCTTCCTATCCTCCTCTCCACCCCTCCTCCCACCCCGCAATACTTTTTTGATAGCGAACAGCGCTGGCCATCACAGTATATACCGGGTGTAAGTAAAGATCGTGATCTCAGCCGTGTGTATACCTTGACCAAGTGTCCAAACACTGCCTATACCTTGACCAAGTGTCCAAACACTGCCGGTCAGTCTGTCCAGAGAGAAGATCAAGTTATCCGAGACGTCCTTTGTTGCGACCACACTTACCATATTTGATTTTACCCCCTGTTACAATATCCCTGCACTGGCCACTCTGTTATTCTAGGGTCATGTATATAGGGATTATCTTCGCGAAATGTTGCTCAAACATGTTGGATTGTGTTTGCGCGGTGATTTATACATACTCGTACATACAGTGCCGGCTTGCGCGGTCAATTTGACGATGTTTGCGTTTTCGTTCGGATTTCCAAATTAGAATTGATATTTGATGAAGTGTTTACATCCCAAAAGTGAATTATTTTATAAGCTTGAGATGCTTATACATCATGTACATGCACAGGTACTCTTGGATAAAATATCCCAGGTGGTATAGCGTAGGACTCGTAGCGAGAGCAGTCGTTCACCACTAAGTCGAGATATTTTCGTATATATAGTGATTGTACACTGCAGTATGAAATGTACTTGTGAAAGTTGTAAGTTGATACAATCTCAAATAGTATTGATGAGTTTAAAAATTGTACTTTCTTGAACGATAATGGACAGAAAACTATACATTCGCGGAAAATAATTGACAGGTTTATACAATGGAGAAAAACAGCAGCTGTATTTGAATCCCTAATAAGTAGCAACCCCGTCTTCGTACTCAATAATAAACCCTCCCGTGGAGAAAAAAACACTGTTTTATAAGCCGATGACTAGTTTACCCTTGTGGTAAATGGTGTGTACTAATAGCACAGTAGATAAGGCGAGATTGTTCGTGGAACCGTGAGATAAGAGGAAAAGTGATGTGTTTACCTTTAAAGATGCTGAGGGATTTAAAGTTCCGGACCCCGTTCCACGGAAAGATTATAGTGTTACGAGACTCGTAGATCCGTGTTGCCATACAGGAGTTGTAAATCTATTGGCTCTACTATTTTTCGCTGTGATTGTTTGTTGAATGGGACCCAGAGGAGGTCGTTGATGGATTCAATTTCTGATGTAGTTGGGAGGAATTTACTCTGGTGATGTACGATTATTCAAATTAGATTTAACAAGCGAGTCTTTTAAACAGTCAACATTAATTAACGAAGCTGACTCTAAAAGTTTTCTTCTTTTCTTACTTGCTCCAGTGTTTTGTTTTGTCAACTTTAATAAATGTATTTGGAATTTATCTTCAACTAAAAAAAGTCTTTGTACTTTAGTATTGTAACCCTCTCCCTGCTGAATTAGATACAGGTCATTTCCGGTTGCCTCCAGCATGGAGAGGGTTAAGGTTATCATCTTTTACTAGATATATATTGAATTTATAAAAGTATATATAATTTTCTTGTCCTTTTATAACCATGGTGATGAAAACCCCACATCAAATTGAGTTAACCCTCTCCATGCTGAAGGTCGTCGCAAATGGGTGAAAGATTCCCGCAGCGACGTTAAACTCCATATTCACTCACTCACTCACCATGCTGAAGGCAACTGGATATGCCCTAAGGAGCAGTGACTGACTAATCCAGCAGGGAGAGGGTTAATTACATACGGTTTAATTATCAACTGGCATGTGTTACTGTTTGTGTTGGAAATGGCAAATATTGCTTCATTCAGCGTGAAATTGATCAGATTGCTTCACACTGTCAGATAATAGTTGTCACGATGCGTGATCATCACTGCTAAAGATTCTATCTATCTGTCTACAGTTGCCACTCTACCTGTATGCTTGCTACGTACTTTGACACCCATATCTAAGTAAAGCCTGGGGCCTGTGAACACATGTGCACTACCCCAAGGATGATTTTGACTGCCAAGTTTTTTTTTCATTAACTCTTTCCATGCATGCTGGAAGCAACTGGAGATGCCCAAAAGAGAAGTGTCTGTGCCGAATACAGCAGGGAGAGGGTTAAAAATAAATTGCGAAAATGCTAAATTAAAAATATTCACATGAGTTAGTTTTTGAACTACCATGTCTAACAATATTATAAATGCGACTATGATAACTAGAATATTTACCTGTTTATTAGTTTTTGAACAAACACGTCTAAAAATATTTAATGCAACGTTGCTAAATTCCGATGTTTACCGCTTTCGAACAGTCCATCTATACATCGATTAGTTCAATTGAACCATCACAACACTTAACAATGTTCGAAACGGAGAAAATAGCCACCGGATATTATGATATTTCTTTAGATCAATGATAACTCCTGCTGTTTTTGCTGGTCAGTAAGTGGACGGTATAGTGTATCGTCCATCGATTCTCCTATACTACTCTAACCCTGATGAAGTCGATCTCAGCATGGAAGCTGTCAAATACATGTTTACCTACAGCCATCCCACAATTTACCTGCTCGGAAGGGGGCTGGGAATACCACAGTGGTCTCTCATCGAACTACGACACTGAAAGGGTTAGAGTGGGAACAGTGCCTCGGGTACAAGGCTAGTTTTATACCGTGGAGAGGTCTATTAGATCCGTTAATTTGTATACATGCATTCTGAGACAGTTGGGATAGGATGTCCCTGTGTGGTTATAATTATAATAATAATAATCATAATGTGTGTATTTTATTAATGATTAAAATGATAATACCGGTTGTGAGTATTTATCAATATCATGTGCCAAATCCATGACCGAATGCATTAACGCTATCCCTGCTGAAGGCAACTGGAGATGTCCTAATTAGCAGTGCTTTTGCCTAATCCAGCATGAAGAGGGTTAAAGGATGTACTTTCTGCACAGGTGTTATCATCCTTGGTTCGTCAGTTCCCTTGTGAAATAAACTGACAAGCCGTGATATGATCTGTGAAATAATCTTGAAATAGGCTCTAAACCCAAATTCAAACAAAATGCAGAACATTTATTTTATAAATTGGAAGTTGAAGGATGTTGAAATACCTTCAGCTGGAAAATTTGGATAAAATCTCGAATTGAAATTTCTTTTTATATAATCCTTGTCAAGCTGAGTTTTTAAAAATAATCCTGCTGTGTTGTTGTGAACGTACATTTCCACCTGCACTTGATTTATGAGATCAGAAACAGGTGAGTCGTAAAATCATGTGATACCAGACGCTGTGATAATGATCGGCCATAATATACGACGTAGTACCGTAGTATTATCGCAACACAAAAGAACCCAAACCACATGTTGGCTCTGAGTCGCAGTAGACCGAGCAGACAGTGTGTAGATCTACCTTTATCAGTGTGTATGACGTCTTTTATAGATCCACGAATGCACAGCCCATGGTCAGATTGTGTGAGGATATGTATGTGTGACGACAATATGTGTAGCGAAATATGGGTCATGTTTACTTCTGTGATGCATATTGGCGTCCTTTTAACCCTCTCCATGCTGAAGGCAACTGGTGATGCCCTAAAGGGCTGTACCTGCACTTAATCCAGCAGGGATAGGGTTAAGAGTTTTGGTGCACCCAAAGCTTCGATGAAGCCGTATGGGCAGTTGTATATAATGACGATATTATATGATAATTATTATGTTTAATTTTAATATGGGTCGTGTTTACTCCTGTTGCATGCGATTCCCGCAGCAACGTTAAACTCTGTATTCGCTCACTCTGATGCAAGCTGGTTCACTTTTTCTAGTCTTGATCGTTACGTATGGGTAAACGATACCCGCTGTGACGCAAAACAATAATTCATTCACTCTTAGTCTTGATTTACCCATAGCTTCGATGCATAGCCAGGATTATAATATGGCGACAATTATTTGTCGCGAAATATAGGTCATGTTTACATCTGTGATGCATGTAGGCGTACTTTTATGAGTTAGTTACTTAGTATACCATGGATTTGATGTACAATGAAAGCACGGCCAATGGTCAGACGTATGTATGACATTATGAGGATAGTATATTATTATGATGGCACATTAAATATAGGTCATGTTTACTTCTGTGATGCTTGTTGGTGTACTTTTATGAGTCCTGCGGCACCCATGGCTTTTATGATACAATCTACTTTATTAGTCTCAGTGTACCCATAGCTTCAACGATGATACGGCCAATCTTGACAGTATCCGTCATGATCAATCATGGTAATTAGACGGAAATATGCTAGCGTATAAATACAATCTGATAACTAACTGATTATATAATTTTGGAATTTTTATTGGCGTGATCAACGACTTCAATGTTGATGTCGAGCAGACTCAGCTTTAGGCTAAATATTCTGATTTCAGATTGTACAAGTTTTACTGTATTAATTTTAGATTCAACTTTGTTTCTATTAAAATAAAAGTATCATGTGCACTTGTAAATTATGATATTTGGAATCGCTTTATAAAATGGACATGTCATGATTGAAAGTTATGAAAAATTGATTATTTATTTTCTTTTCCTGGTAGGGTCATATTGATCACTCACCTATGTCCTTAACCTCATAACTGCTGGAGGCAACAGCTGGCCCAGGTGAATGATAGAGCAATGATTGTGATGTAATACAGCTGGGAAAGGGTTAACCATGTAAACAGATACTCAACACCACAAGCTAGCTGGTGTGTGTGTCACAGTATACTGACTTGGGTAAGAATTTGATAATACAGATTTACGTGTCATACTATCTCCTGTGTTACAGACTTGTCATACCGTATATAGGCTTGTGTCATATTCGATCATACAAACGCTTGTCATATTGGTTTGTGTCATATTCAGTTTCATACAGATTTGTGTCATGTAGATGGATGATACAGAATTGGAACCATACAGAATATTGTTTCATACTGAAATGCATTGATACCCCTATCTGGTAGATGATCTCTTATCTGATCCACTTCTTCATACACATGCACATTGCGCCTTTTTTACCCTTTCTCTATTTTGAATGTTTCATTAACCCTCTTCCTGCTGAAGGCAACCATAAATGCCCTAATGAGCAGTGTTTTTGTCTAATCCAGCAGGGCGAGGGTTAAATATTTACTCAAACATTGGTCAGACAGACTTGGATTATGTACATTTATTATATAAAAATACATTAAATCACACAATTTTTACGTGTACCATGATATATTGTCTCTGCCTTCATGGAATCCTGTTGAGTTGCTACAGCACAGGCTTAAGTGTGTCCAAGTGTGAATACTAACTCAATTTGATCGTGCTGATAGTGATAACATGACAATTATATAGTAAATAATGTATACCAGAACCATTATCCATGCCTAGTAGTAGTAGTAGTAGGAGCATAGATGAAATAATAATAATAATTATAATATAATTTATTTATTTATCACCAAGTTCCAGCTAGGCTGCTCACAGGCGCTTAAAACATTATCCCGGTCTAGGCAGTGGTTCGCTGTGAACACACAGTTTTAGACAAGATCCAGACAAAATTGCAGATATTAAGAAATTAACTGTTGTAAATAAATGAGTTTTGAGGGCTTTGCAGAAAGAGTCTAGAGATTTAGCAGATTTAACCCTCTATGCTGGATTAGACACGGGCACAGCTCTTTAGGGCATTTCTGGTTGCCTCCTGCATTGAGATGGTTACGTAACAGATCATTACATCATCTTACAGCAACAATTTTGAAGGCACGATCACCGAAGGTTGATTTAGTTTTTGAGATGGAGAGAATAACCTTGCTCATGGACCTGAGATCTCGGTTTGCCTTGTGCACAGAGTACTGTACAAAATCTAAACAGAAAAGTATCGAGTACAAACAAACCATAATGTTTTCTCTAGGGTCTTGTATTTTGTCACCATGGTTTGGTTTCAGCAGGTGTTTGCATTGCATTGGTAGGTAATGCATTTCATGTGTGCCGATGATCTACAATTGTACTCTCCATCTACCATATGTTTTCTCTGGGGACTTGCAAATTTGTCATCGTATATTGTTTTCGGTAGGTGTATGCATTGTACACGTTGTATGGGTAGGTAATGCATTTCGTATGTGGCGATGCTTCACAATTGTTCCAACCATCGACCCGTTCCTGATATATTTAAAGTAGAGTACCTCGTACACGTCGATGGCAGAAAGTGAAATCGTGCATGAAGCTGTAATCAAGAGATTGGCGGGATTGGAGAATGCAAATACTGGTTCAGGGCAGTGCCTCTTCGCGACCCCAGCCCCGATTTAGGATTACCAGGTCTCGAGTCTTAGCACGATCGCAGAAACAGATACCGAGCATATTGATGGATTCTTGGTCCATCGTCTGATCAATAGAATAAATAAGCATGTGTGCACTGGCGATGTTCTGCGGTGGAAAGAAAGCTAATGATTTCGGGATGGAACTGTTTATTTCCGACATCTGCACTCGGCTCCATGCCGTTACCAGAATCGGGATGTTTTCAAACGGGATGTTTTCAATAGTTACCGTTTTCCAACCGTCACCATGATGGAGATTGTATTATCGCTATTAATTTTGATTACCAGGCTCAGTCAATTGGGTTCTGTGTTCTGGTGCCAATCACTTGGGTTCTGGTGGCGATCACACGGGTTCTGGTGGCGATCGCACGTGGTTGATGGTTATTGGAAGGCCGCTGTTCGTGCGATAAATCGGCCGTAATCGGCAGTCCTCATCCATGGGTGTCTTTAGAATTGTTTGTTAATGTTTGTCAATCTAATGAATGCACAGAATCAATAGTTTTTGCATTATTGCAAGACTGTTCGTTCCTCTTTTTCTGCCCCCATTATTGTGTAAGATGCTACATTATCTGCTTCCTTGAATAGGACATCATTCACAGTAGCACTAGGACTAGCAGCTTACGTGGCTGTTTTAGAACCAATAATCAATTATTGCGAAATTTGCCCACCATGGCTATATTCAGAATTCTGATAAGAATTTTTCTTATATTTTTGTGCTTAACTTTTTTTCTTTCTTAACTTAGTGGTATGGGATCATAAGAACATAATTATTTTGCCAGTGTTTACATTTAATGATCTATCTCGGATACTTATGTATTACAAAGATAGTTTACACCATAATCTTACCATAATTATAAATATTTATATAGCATATTACCGTATTCACCATACGTGGTGGATTTCTAGTTTCTACTGTGGAATAACTTTTCGATAATAATGCCAAAGTTGACATGTTTACAACACAACCAGTAGTTGCAGCAGAGTGGAAAAGGAAGACCTTGTCTATACACTACTTCCTGTGTGCTTGACCTGATGTGAAATACAATCCGTGGACAGTCGGTAAGACTGGACCTAATCATAAGAACGTCCATAAATCACAAATTATTATCTTTTGGATTTTTGAACTCATGCTGCTGCTCTGGGTTCCGACTCCATCTTTGTGATTATTGTTTGATGGTTTAGGAAATTATTTGAGCTTTGATCATTTGATCGTTAGGGAAATTATGTGATCTTTGCATGATTATTTGATCATTCAGAAAATGATGTCATCTTTGCTTTATGATTTTAGCATTCTAGAAATTATATGATATTTGCTCAACTTGCTTGATAATTTGATCATTTGCCTTTTTGTAAATTGTTTATCGAAGCTCTCTTATCTACTACGAGACCATAAGTATTCTCATAGCGAGGCTTATACATGCTGATCAGACACTTACATGAGCACTATGGTAGTTTTCAGCAGGAAATGTGAAGAAAACTGCAGATAGTGCAGTTCCTTGCATGACAAGTGGTCACTTTGGCTTATCTCCCTTGTTAATTCTGTTACTCGGCAGGAAAGGTGAAGAGAACTACAGAAAGAGCAGTTCCTTGCATGACAAAGAGTTTTCTTTGACTTATCTCCCTTGTTCTGTCTGTTTCAGTGTATTACTACGCCATGGACGTCGATGGTGATGCAGTGTGATGTTGAGGACGATTTGCCTGGAGGAGTGCAATACAATACTTGCAAGGTAAGCACACAAAAGATGGTCCCTCTCGGCTTCCCAACCTCACCCATCACCCTCTCACCCACCAATTCTCACTCATCACCCTCTCACCCACCCAATATCACCCATTTTCTCTCACCGACCTACTCTCACCCATCACCCTACACAGGCATGGCAATTATCTGAGGAAATCCGCTCATTTATTTGTCCACGGGTCAATTTATTTGCACTGGACATGACTTGGGGACTGCAGCCCCCAGACCCTGGGCTTGTTGTAAAATTGTCTGTTTCCAAGCCAGTCTACATCACTACATCTACATTGCTACCAGTCCTGGGTATCATTTCACTAAGATTCATTTTACCATAGCTCTCTTGTATGGCGCTATTGGCGAAATAGGTGGATACAAGAACGCTATGGTTTTTTAGTCGATGCAAGATTGTCATGAAACGATGCCCTGTAGTCTTACGATAGCTAAAATGACCAGGGGCCGTATTCATGAAAGGGTTTAAGTCAGTTTTTGCTATATATTTGGTCTTCAAAAACTGACTTACCGGTAAACCCTTTTGTGAATACGGCCCCAGGGTATCATTACTCGAAGCTCTCATAGCCACTATGAGATCATAGCGCTCTCGTAAGTGCATGATCCCCATGTATTAGCGATGGCTACGAGTCCTTACCAGGTCTCCTAGTAGATATGAAAGCTTCGAGAAATGATACCCTGTGTTTAAGAAAGATATCCTAAGCTCTAGGGAAAATTATTAGAAAAATACATTTTTAAAAAGGGTTGTCTTCTATGACTGATTATGTTGCAAGATATCGTATTTCATCTCTGAACGACTTTCTGATCAGTGCATGTGCACCAGAGTCGACATCAAGTTGTGAAGAACATTGATTACCATGATTCATGAATAAATGAAAACTCTCCTTTGCAATGTCTGCATCGTAACGAAACACAGACTTATAATTTAGTGAGTATCTCCTTCTTACCACCTCCAGACTGTAGAGAGGGTTCCTCTCAAGGGAGGTAATTTCCTATCAGGTGTCTTGTTGTCTGTGTGCAGGTGAGAGAGATCTAAGGCCATCACAAAATTAAAGAGAAAAACTTGTGTTTCCGGTAACCTCACCAAGATTTTGATATTTGTCTAAAGGGATGATGTCACACTAAGGTCGAAAATAAATAAATAGTTGTGTTTCACTTTAACCCTCTCCATGCTGAAAGCAACAGGAGATGCCCCAAAGACTAGTGACTGTGCCTAATCCAACAGGGAGAGGGTTTAATAAGAATATGTGATGCATTGCACACATGCTGAATTGTATACAATTTGAAAGAAGAGAAATACTGATGAAAACATTTATCAAACAATTATGTAGATCTAGCATGTCTAGTGTTATATTTTTGGCAATAATTTTAAAAACCTTTTCCTACCATGTCTACCAATATGTATTTCTTAAGGGTGTATTGCACAACAATCGACTCTAAATTTACCCTATTATAAAAAAGAAAAGAAAAGAAAAACAAAACAAAACCACAACTACTATTACTTTTTATTTTGGCCTAAGATTTATCTCGTGCAATGTATGCAGTACTGACATTTTATGGCTGCATATACTGGCATATCATGGCTACAGTACTACAGTACTATGTATCTGACTAGCTGCTGTTTGTCTAAAAGTCTGAGAGTATCACAGTAATATAGCATTGAAATAGGAGCCAGAGATAAAGAGAGAAATGATTAGATTCTTGTTTTTTTCCTTCTTGTTTTTCTTTACTTTTTTTTGCCTTGGGAAGTTTGTGTCCTTGGCAACATTGCAATGAATAATTCATACAGATACAGACCTCCTACTTCTTAAAATCTACTACCAGACTATGTAAGTATTATTAGAGTATTACTAGAGTACTATTTCATACTTGAGCTCAAACTTTATAGTGGCAATTTGTAAAGAAAACGAGCATGAAATTGTAATTTAAAAAAGTCGTAATCGCTGGATTGGATGTAACTTTTGAAACGTCATGAGAAATATTTTTAGTCAAAGGTCGAATGGATATAACATTATATTTTCTTCCCAAATTTAACATCCATTCTGCTGAGGACCAAGTAGAAACTTTGGTAACCATATAATATCATGAAGTATAGTAATTAAATGTTATTTCTTTCCCAATTTAAATGCATAATAGCATGGGCATGATTGTCACAATTGGATGAAAGATTCCCACAGCGCCGTTAAACTCCATATTCATTCACTCACTCATGGGCATGTCCTAGTATGTGTTTAACCCCCGTTCTGCTGAGGACTGCCAAATAGATCAACAATTGTCATTGATTCAGTGGCGTATATTCGAATCAATCTTGTTAGTGTCTATCTAAAACCGAACAACCGTAATCCACATTCTCTCGGTTGGCAGGTCACAGTGTCTTCAGACAAGAACGACTTTACTGTGAAAGTGTCACGTATGGGCGGAATATTCCCGCTGCGACGAAAAACATGAATTCAATCTAACCGTAGACACATTACGGACATTTTATTTTTGGAATATTGCAACTGTCTCTCTACGTTGTATGAAACATATCCTGCTTCAATTAAACCGTGGCGGTAATCGGGCTCTATATTGACATATTACGGACATTTCTTTGGGGAAATTGCAACTGTCTGCCTGGTAGGAAGCACAACCTGCTGTGTCTTATGGTTATTACATCGTATCCTGGTTTGTCACATATATTGGGTCAACCTTGTACCAAAAGTGCATTTGAGCAGTTTTTCTGGATATTTGCACTATATTCACATGTATATAGTAATTATAATAATAACCTATTTTGTACTTTAATTTTGAGTCGTGTCCTATTTTATCCTGTAAGTTTTAATCATGTCCTATTTTGTCCTATACGTTTGAGTCATCTATTTTGTCTCCTATGTTTGAGTCATTATCTATTTTGTCCCGTAACTTTGAGTCATTTATTTTGTCTTGTATGCTTGAGTCATGTCTTATTTCGTCTCGTTGGTTTGGCAAATGCCATTAACCCTGAAGGCAACCAGAAATGCCCTAAAGAACTGCATAGTGCTTAATCAGCATGTGGAGGGTTAATCGTGATTCATATGATTCCTTCCACGTTTGTATCCTGGTTTTTCTAGTAATGTTTAAGCTGCAAAAACATTTTGTTCTGTAAAAATGGTTTTAGTAATATTTTAACCATTGGTATTGCGCCTTGATATCTTTTTTACCCGTAAGTTTTGTATTAATTGTGCTTCGTCCCATGAGGTCTTGATCCTTTCCATGCTGGAGGCAACCAGAGATGCCCTATAAGAGGTGTGGCAGTGCCTAATCCAGCAGAGAGAGGGTTAAATGCATTTATCCCTGTATGTTTGGATACAGTAATGTTTTGGCCTGTAATGGTATTTTTGGATACAATCTTGTTTTCGTTCACATTTTGACTTCTTATTTTGTATAGAATTGTGGTTTGTTGTTTGGAAACAATAGTGTTTTAACCTTTGGATGGTCATGTTTTGAGATCTATGTTTGGATACAACCATGTTTTCATTTCTATTTTTGTATACAATCATGTTTCGACCTTTTATTTTTTACTTTCTATGTTTGGATACAATCATCGTCTGGGCTGTATGTTTGGATGCAATCGTATTATATAACCTCTATTTCTTTGGTAGAATCGTGTTTTAGACTTCTATGTTTTGTTTGGTATGGTTCCAACTTCTCATGGAGAATGTTGCCACGACTTCATTGATTGAACCCTTCCAGAATCCCAGGGTTAGAAGTTAGTGCGGAAAATTTGAACCCTACCATTTCATGTTACTTTGACCCCAAATGAACTCAAAAGTGGTGAAAAATCAATGTTAGCAAACAAATCTTATGGGATTACGTATCATACTGCACTAAAAAAGATGTTAAAAGATAGTAGTTGTTGCTCCCCTGCTTGGTGCTCAGCATTAAAGCAGTAAAGCAAGGACTGGTTGGCTAGAAATCAGTATACTACTGTGTCTGAGTGGGGTATCCATGTTCTATCTGCAGCATGATATTCCATGTGAGCTAGCACTATCAAAACTGGCGGAAATCTAGGCTAGAATGCACACAAGCCATGATGGGAGTGAATAAATCTTGAAAGTGGCTTTAAGCTCAAAATCAATCAACCTGTTAAAACACAGAACATGTCTCTGATATTAACACAGTTAAGTCAGCTCCCTTTAATTAAATTTTAAAACTGCTGGAAATAGACCACGCTATCTTGTAGGTAAGGTATGGTGGCACCATGAAAGTTTATCTAATTAAGCTGTCTTGTCCTGACATGGACTGCCACGCTGTTGTTTTGCAGGCCCCAGCGCTGGTTAACCCTTGTAATGATGGGATTGTATTCCTGAGACATTGTAGATTCTATATATGTAATTCAAAATTTATGTGGTTAATTAATCATCTATTAGTAATGCAGTGGCTGCCATGTATAATAGGCATCCATTGTTATTACTTTGAAGTTTTGAGGTTAATTAACCATTTATTATTAAGCACTTTATTATAGGCATTTCTTATTACTTCAACATTGAGAGGGTTAATTAACCATATATAGTTTATAAAAGAAGTAATTAATATGTATATTTGGTTCACTCCATGCTTAAAGTGCATTTTCCAATAGTGCAGCGGTGCTTGCAGCTGCAGATCTGAATGCTTTCCGAGTTCAAATCCTGTCCGTAATATTGATAAGTTACTGTGGTTTCTCTTCCCACCGAAAACAGATCATTGTGGTATCAATGAAACACTGTGGAATGCTGTATTAACCTTTTCCATGCCCTAAAGGGCTGTACCTATGCCTAATCCAGCAGGGAGAGGGTTAATGTCCCAACTCATTCATTTACATATTTCTTTCTTATAATGTAACCCTATCCCTTCTGGATTAAACACAGACACTGTTCTTTAGGGCATCTCCAGTTGCCTCCAGCATGGAGATCTAGTTAATACACTTGATATTTTGTGGGTTTTTTTCTATTCAAACATAAAATGTCATCTCTTTACCTCGATCAGTTCCCAAAATAATCGGCAAATGAGACAATTGATTACAATTGTTATTTACAATAGGGTCATCAGTGTGTCGTCACATATTGTGGTTGGCATGTCACAGTTACGTGTCAGATTCCTTCTGTGAAGTTATCTGTTTGTTTTCATTGGCTGACGTGCATTTAACCTTCTTCCTCATGGTCCCGAGATTACGAAACCTTTTGAGTACAATTTTATGCTCATGCTCAAATTTTATATGTGGATTATTGAATAAAACCTCGAGTTGAGCATGAAATTGTACTTTGAAAAAATGTCGTAATCTCAGGGCATGGATTAGACACAGGCACACCTCATTTGAGAGAGTTAACCATCTCCCTGCTGGATTAGGCACAAACAATGCTGTTTAGGGCATCTCTGGTTGACTTCAGCATGGAGAGAATTAACCCTCTCTTTGCTGGATTAGGCTAAAACTGCTCTTTAGGGTATCTCCATGTGACCAGCATTTGAGAGAGTTAAACACACTTGTGGATGAATCTCGCGTCTCAGTAGTAGCTCATCATTGTCTATTGTTGACTAATTTCATGAAAAATGTTGATCCTTGCTGAAGTATAACCGATGGTTGCCAGAGTTCAATTATGAGTGTTTCTCTTCAACAATCTCAATATGTTTTATTTTATTTAAAAAAAAAATGTATTTGATCAATTTCATGGAATTTGCTAACATTGATCTGGTGTGTCAATTGATGGATCAAACATTTATGAAATTAATCACTAATGGCAAATAGTAGAACCCTGGAGAGTATGGAAGTGCGTGATGACTGGGATTTAATAAAAATTAATCATCTCCATGGAAACGCTAGATTTTCAGATGCTAATAGCTTTCATGAAGCAATTAATAATTTCCCAGCCATTGAAGTCCAATTTGATTATTAGTGGTTATTAATTAAACAGCGGCAGTAAATAGGACTGGCGAACCACGTGGTCCATCTCTGTTCCATGTCCAGGGTGTCTGTTTTTCCTTGGCCAGAAGAATAATATCGACATTAACATTATTCTTTCATTCCTAAACCTCCTCCTTCATCACCCCACCCCATAATCCTCTCCTCCTCCACCTCCTCCTCCCCGCCACCTCCTCCTCCTTTTCCTCCTCCTCCTCCTCCTCCTCCTCTGGTTGTTTCAAAGATCAAGGTGAGTTGGTGCAGATGATATTGTTGGAAAACGTGATGGACAGAAGAGCTCCTAAAGGAAAGAGAACTCTGTGTCGCCAGTGACCCTTCACCGATAGGATTATAGAAGGCGATTGTACCTTATGTGGAGTGATAACATGAAGAGGCACTTCTGATGACATTCATCGTGCGTGGCTCAATCCCGGGAGCCTTTGTCCTCCAGCCAATCTGTTGTTGTCGGATTTCTTAGTGGTCAAGAGCAATATTTCTGCTGATATTACAATATAAAATTATTTTCTGGACATCAGGGTCAGAAACTGCTTGCCCGCTTGAATGCACAAGACCTATAGTGGCTTCTTGATCTTAGCAGGGATCGTTACTTCAAAACAATAATTTTTACCTTATTTTATTTAATTAATAATACCATTGTTGAGGTTTGTTTGGAATATTTCCAATGCTGGTATTGTGCATGCATGTCCTCAAATTGACCATTTCCCTGATGGAAATACTGATATTCACTACATTTCTGCGGTTGTCTGCAATGAGAGGAAGGCTAAGACAATTTCAGTTCACTCAGAACTTATTGACTTTTTTTTCTTTATTTGTGAACATTTTCCTTAAAAAGTTGGTTAATTTTGAGTAAAATTTCAAACACTATTTTATAAATCTTACACATGTTTTTGAGTGCTGTCTAGTAAACAGAATTGTCATGGGTATAGAAGGGTGATTATGTATTGGAGGTCATTCTAATTTGTCACATTATTATGGCGTGAAATTATCAAGTTGACACTCGGTTAGACCACGTAACCGTGTATACACCATGACTGATGGAAAACAGAAAGAGAAAGACCTATGTGACAATGACAGGGGCACGTGTGAATATGACGAATTAGTCATATCCATTCTGTCTATGACCAGAGATTTGTGTTGATCTCGGCTTTCTGTGACCCAGTGTCCTTTTGTATAGGGATGGACAACAATGTTTGCCAGTTTGAGTTGAGTGCGAACCACACCTGTCCTTCCCTCGAGCTTTGTATCACCTCGGACAAATAATGGAATTTCCTTTTAAAAGCAATGTTCTGGTCTGGTTGTAATATGCCAAGAGAAGAGACACAATGCTAGCAAACATCACGGTTATTATTATTAATATGTACAATGTCGCCATCTAGGTTGAGTTTCCAGCGGTTAATATTAACTGAAATGAGCACTAGCCACACAGGACTAGTGTGGTGAAAAATCTACTAGTCCTCACCAACTTGAGTCCTGTCAGTAAATAATAAAAAAGAACAGAACTACCGGTAACATAAAAAGTATCAATGTGTTCAGGGATAGAAACAGATAGATCATGGGGCGTGATCATCAAAGTCTTATGTTCTTGTTGAACTTATTTTTCCATGTTGAATGATTTATTAAGATGAATCTCGTAGCCAAATCTTGTAAAAAGTTTCATAATTATCCTTCATTATTTCATAACCTTTTTACTCGAGACAATCAGAATGATTTATTTCCATTCACAGATTTTCGTGTGGGTGGAAATTGATCCACAAATCAAACATACCAAGTGCATGTTATTTCATCTTTTCCCCGAAATTGACTTTTTTTCCCGTTCCCGATCGATATGAAGTGTTAATTTTCTCATCACTGGGGCTCCGACTTTGAATCCTCCAAGCTCCTCACACTGTTGTGTTGATTCCTCCAAGCTCTTTGCACAGTCGTGTTGATTCCTCCAAGCTCCCTGCACAGTCGTGTCGATTATCCAGAGACGGGAGATATTGTTTTAAGGAAAATGACTGCAAGAAGTTGCAGATGTGGAACTATTTCTGAACTGTTTCTAAGACGTGCGTGTGAAACAGGTGTACACGTGTGGTTTGTGGAAGCATGTTTTGCACCATTGAGAGTAGGCCTGGCGTAATTAAACATGGGTGGCGAACATGGTTGTGGATGCGTGAAGTATTCCTGCTGTGATGTAAAGTATTAATTCGTTCATGGTGAAAATGTGTACTGAAGTTGTAGTATATTGGTAGTAAAATTAGACAATATTAATATTAGATCTGAATTTTTGTTTACTATTATGTAACTAATTACATATAGTGAAATGTTTGATAATTATAATTTATAATCTCTTATTTTCCAGAAAATCTATGAATTGACAATACTTTATACAACCAGTTACTTATTCCACATAGTTATCAATAGCAACAACTCACACATAAATGGCGTCAGTGGTCGTGACAGTTACTTTGACCGTGTTCACTGAGTAGAGTTATCTCCCTTAGTCAGTAAACCATAGGACGGACATGTAAGATTGGACCTATTTTATACTGGTTATACCAGGAAGTGTAAACTGCAATGGAATCATACAGCAGTAAAAAGATTTGGAGGTACAATAGCTATGATGTGTATGCTAAGAGCATGTACTTTGCATTTTTAACTCTAATTCGGTCCAACACAAGTTAATCTGTGTCACACTGTGATATTATGCCGTTAAATCTACCCCCAGGAAAGAGATTATTATGAAATATGTACGCAAAATTTTCAGCATATTTTACATTTATCTCCTAGACTTATGTCAGTGTAAACTATCAGGATTGATAATCCCTGTAGATAAATGGACTTAGCCGTTGATATGGTTGGTAATGATATGGCTTGTGTGTCAATACTGTTACTGGGCAACTTGCTCAACCTTTAACCCTTTAGACATCCATGGCTTGACCATTATCAAATATTTGTTAGCCATACCCACATTGAGGGAGGAGGGTGTGGTCATGGATATGGGGTGGGTGGGTTGAGGGTCCGGGGGAAAAGGATTACTCTGGATATAAAAGTATATATAAACAGTTTATTTCCTCAGAGATTAATTCAGTTTATTCTACAATTGTCGTCATATGTGTGTGAAATAATCATGCTTCAATGTAAAGCACTTTAAATCAATCAATTATACACCAGTTGGTTATTCAGTGATTCATATATCCATTACAAATATAAATATTATTCCTAATACTAATACTATAAAGATATTTCATGGCATATGAATTAAATATTCCTGCATCAACATTAACTCTCGCCATGCTGAATGCAAACCAGAGATGCCCAAAAGATAAGTGTATTTGCCTAATCCAGCAGTGAGAGGGTTAATCAACTGACATTTATGAATAAAATATTGAAGATATTTAGTTTTCTTAAAAAATTTAATTCTGACTTTTATGTTGAATCAAAGTAGGTGTCATGTTTTTTTGTTTTTTTTTAGCTGCAACGTATCAGTGGTTTTCTATTGTAGCTTGTTTCGTTTCGAGCACCGATATCTCAATAGATTTGTGTAATCTATGAATGCATTATGTTTCATGCTGTGTCATTATCCAATGCAAAAACGTTTATGCATTGCGAAGTGTTCCACTCCATAAGCAACTCTTCATTGTAAGTGGTGCACTCCATAAAGAAATTGTGCAACACTTCAGCTTGAATCCATTGAAGGTATTCAAACATACGCGATATGGATCAATTCTCTTATGAGTCTGTATAAAGATCTAGTATCTGCTCTTCACTATCGAGAATTGCCCTTCTGCAAATAGGTGTGATGTACAACTTACTAAAGTCGTCGCAAAAGGGCGAAAGATTCCCGCATCGATGTTAAACTCCATATTCTCTCACTCACAGTGCTAAGCTCACTAAGCCTCAAACAGCATAAAACCTACATTTCATCATCAATAAAATATGTTTGTGTGACACATTTATTGTGAGCGAATCGATTTTTATTTCTTTTTTAAATAGAAATAGAATTTTTCAAATTCCTATATTTGTTTTCAATGTTATATGCATGAATGCTTTTTCTTTATGGTAAATTCTTACATTTTTATTATTCTAAAAATATGCTTAAAGTGCATAGTCACTGTGGGTGAAGGTCACGGTTGTAATGACCCAATTATATTGTCCAATGACTGGTCTTCATTGTACTACTGGCGAGCGTAAAATCAATATACGATATATGAAATATGCTACTGATATTCCCTGAACCCGAGGGCTGATATAAATACTAATTTCGTAGCCAGCGATACAAATTGGCTATAGTCTAGTACTACTTGCTGTAATGTCCAATACTTGCGTTAATGTACTGAGGCTACTGGAAATTTATGATTTTTAAAAGTAATTTTGTTTATCAATCGTAATGATCATTAAACCCGTCCCTGCTGGATTAGGCACGGGCAATGTTTTATCGGGCATCTCCGGTTGCCTCCAACATGGAGAGAGTTAAAGTTAACGTATGTTGCTCAAGCACAAGGTATCTCAGTAAAGAATATTAAATATTAACTAACCTTTAAGACAAAGAAAATCAGGTAATTAAAGCATTGAAAATGGATTAGAAACAGCCAGTGATATTGATAACGTTCTCCGAGTTAACCCTCTCCCTGCTGGATTATGCACATGCACTGCTCTTTAGGGCATCTCTGGCTGCCTTCAACATGGGGAGGGTTAATGGTTTAGAGATGACAACTGATATTGGTAGCTACATGTGTGATTTTATTTCTTTGTGGCTCTGACATATTGGACAAATTGGATTTTGTAATAAGCAGAAATAACGGCATGACTATTTGTATTCTCTTTCATTGCATATATTATCTTGATCCAAAGCATTGTAAATCTGTCAAGGACTAATACAAATTCAGGAATATTCATGTATTTTCACATAAACCAACTTAATAAGCCTTGTGAAAAGTTTATGATGGAGTTTTCATTGTCGTAGTATCGGATTATGTTATTAATTATCCAGATCGTTTGTGTAGTATAGATTACTGTAAACACGGACATGGTTTTTTATGACTACTGATTATTATTTTGTTGATATGGCAAGCATGTTTCCTCTTTCATTTGGGAAACGTCAGCACAAAAATATCACTTTTAGATCGCTCCAGAAAATTCAATATTCTCAGACAAAGATCTGTCAGCTGGCCACTTCGATACGGATTCATTTCGATAATATTCCCCCATGTTCATATAGATCTACGCCGGCACGTTACGTCGTACGAGCCACAAAAACCATAGCGACTGTTTGTCATACGACGTCTCTCCATTTATCGCAGTCGGCACGCATGTGCCGAGCTCAGAGCTCATTCGAGGGATTCCGACTGATCAATATTGGAGCTACAGCTCAACCCAGCCGACAGACTCTGGTGTTTTTGCAGTGTTAATTGATTCGGCGATCGGGTCATCTGGAAGCCGGCGAGCTGTAGGTGGGTTGTTTAGGAAAGTCAGGGCGGAGAGCTGTAGCAATGCTGTAGTGTGCAGTTAGTCGGCATAGGCTGATTACTATGGTTATCTGGTCTGGGAGGAAGGACGTTCAGGTATTTTATCGCCAAAGACGGCGGACGACCGCCTCGACCAAGATGAACTTTGGATTCCTCCACCATTCTTCAATGTCTGTCCATGTAAGTAGCTTGTAGTGTGTCCTCTTCATTCAAGAAGATGTGCTCAGCGGTCGTAATATCGTCCTCTCTATCTCTCTCTCTCTCTCTTTTTCTCCGTGTACGCGATGCGTGAAATGTCCGTACGCAGAATGTTCACGACATTGCCGATATGTATCCATTGTGATATGCCATCATGATATCGTGATATCAGATCTGAAAAGGATATTTTGTTAGTTCCATGTGCCCAAGGGATATGGAGTCTGATGTTCTGTTTTGGTTTTATCTTTTATCTTCATACATCAATTTCTTGCATGTAATTAATAATAGATTGTTTTTTTAAATATCGATGAAAATAGGCAAGGTATTTACTTATCAATGTTGATCTCCAATCTACTTGGGGGAAAACATAGTGATGTTTTATCTTAATGGTAAATAATGAAATGTTTTCATATTGAATATTTATTTTACCACTAGACCATGTAGACGAGCTTAAAATCAATATAATTATTTCATCCATTCAATGGTGGGTATTCTTCATGCTTTCTGGCTTCTTTCTTTAAAATGTTGCTGTAACACTCGTCGCTACCAACCTATTAATCTTACACAAAGATCCTACTCGTTAGGAAAATTCCATTTCAGGGAATTCAAATGGTAATCATCAATTATTGGCTTAACCTTCTCCCTACTGGATTAGACACGGCTCTTTATGGCATCCGGTTGCCTTCAGCATGGAGAAGGTTAAACAATGGAAATCACTGTGAAGTATTTTTTAAATGATAACGATTACTTCCTAACACACATGTACTGGTATTTTTTCTTGGACTAATTTTATGAGCTAGCACCTGCGATTTCATGATTCATCGCGCCGTGTTTGGTTTGCATCACGATGATTGATCAGGTATCACCTTGCAAGTTGTGGTATACCTGTAATACGAGACATGTGTGTACAATATTGAACAAACACCTGAACGAGTTCAGTGTGACAATGTGAATTGATGTAAAAAGATTGTCTTTTTTTTTTTTTACTTACCGTAATTCTTGTTCGTCTGAAATGGGTGAAAGATTCCCGCAGTGACGTTAAACTCCTAACTCACTCACTTAAATTCTTGTTGGTTTTTTTTGGTCACAAATAGGTGAAATATTTGTGCATCAATGTAAAACAACAATCAAAATGTTTTCTTTTCTATTTTTTTTTTTCGTATACCGTACTTTTGTTTCTACTTTTATTTGTTTACTCGTTTTTTGGGTTTTTTAAAAGTTCTTTTTACTCTTTATTTTTTTATTTTTTGTTTAAAATACAAAAAGAAATGTTAATTTTTTTTAAACATTTTATTTACATCATGTCTACTCTTTCAACTGCCAACAATGTTAGTCTTTATAGAAGGAAATCAATACCAATTTACAAACACCGGGCAATTATATCATACGCATATATCAAAGTTAGTGCGTAATGCATAACATTTATGTGAAGTACAGATCCGTAATTTTAGAACCCGTTGTGAATTTAAGCCCCGGCTTATGTTCTGTACACGCCTGGTCGTAAATCAACATGATGATCGCCAGCCTTAATTACATACCTGTTAATTACACATAGCGTATCCCGAATTATTTCAGGCATGCCATTAACCTGCATTCTTTGCGTTGTGGCTTTGAAGAAAACCCTGGCTCGACCTCTCAGAGATAAATTTCTCAGTTTCTTCATAAACGCTTCTGCTAGTTTATTTATTTTAATATTTTATTTATTTATTATTTTTCAATTTGGGTTTAGAGTTGCTTTCAAGACTGTTTCATTTATATTGCGACTTGTTAGTTTATGGCAGGAGGAAACCTGCAACATCCGTAGCGCTGAATGTTGCAGTAAACTTGGAAGCATTGGCTGGTTACTGACAGACCAAGGATGGTAGCTGCATATTGCCATAGTACAGAAAGCGCATCCTATCAATGTCGTATCTGAAAGGTAACTTTCGCAAACATTGATGCCAGGCTCCCAGAGAGTGATTTGAACCTGTCCGCCTTGGTTTCTGATATTCAACATTCTACCACCCGCTCCACAGATAAAGCCAGATATTATTCAGGTAGGCAAATATCATTCAGATAAAGCCAACTATTTTTCAGATAAAGTGAAATATTGTATAGATAAAGCAAAACCGCATTCAGATAAAGCCAAATAATGTTCCGATAAAGCCAAATATTATCCAGATAAAGGCAAATAACATTCAGATAAAGCCAAATATTGTTCAGAAAAAGTCAAATAATTGTTCAGATGACGCCAACTATTTGTTGATCGGATAATGCTGAATGTTCTGCCAATAAGAACATAATTGCTAAATTCCGTTCTCAAACATCCTTCCATGTTAACACAAAGTCTGCATAAGTGGCCCTGCCCTTGATTAATGCTGTTTATAGCCTTAATGTTGATTGTCAGATCTTGTCAGGTAATCCCATAATGTTAACCTTTGTGCCCGTGTTGACACACAATGTGCAAACTAACTGCCGAATTAATATCACGATAAATTACCATAAATTATTCCTCATTAAGATTTGCTTCGTTAATGACGGTCTGTTGGGGGAAAGCTCTTTGATTTTTGACTCGGACAACTGCAAGTCTTTACATGCATGTTGCTGGGCTCGGTCAATGGGGCCAAGATCGTAGGGAGTGATCAGTATATTATCAGATCTTACGGTCTGGGCAGATCAGCGGTCAATAGTTGAGGCAGTGACCACGACTAATCGATACGAAAAACATTCTCTGCGCACGAAACACAAGTGTCCGCTTTGCAATTGGACGATTTATGCCTCGTGACTATTTATTTTATCATGTTTATTAAAACAGTAAATCTCTGCGGGGCCGTGAGAGTAATTGATATTCGTGTACATGGCTGCATTAAATGGCGAGCCAACATGCCGCCTTTTGATTCCGAGGTATTTCCATGTTGTACAGACCGCGTCGGAAACGGCCATTAATGCAGTGCTGTTTCTATAGCATTGGCATGCAATGGAAATGTTTCCAATATCCGATGTCATTTTTACCCGGATATTATCACACCATGGGAGTATAAATTGCCCACTGGTTTAACCCATGCTCTTTCATGTGTTGGTGTAGCGTATGGGTGAAATATTCCCGCTGCGACGTAAAAGCACTAATTCATTCATTCTTTCAGCTATATTCAGGTTGCATGAAACAGATATTGTTCACCCTCTCCCTGCTGGATTAGGCACAGACGCTGCTCTTTAGGGCATCTCTGGTTGCCTTCAGCATGGAGAGGGTCAAAAGTGTTTTGTTTCTACATTTATTTTTATACCTTTTGATTAAATTATTCCCCAAGAATTATTTTAACTAATGTAAATTTCATGAATTTCATTGAATCATGATTATCCATAATTTAATGGTCATGGGTTCGAACCAGGTTTTTAATGATCGGCGTTGCGTACCAGATAGGGTTAATAATGTACTAACATCATGAATAAACAATTGCATCCATCAGTGTAAAGAGGCTATAAACACTGAAGCTTCAATAAGCAATCACGATAGGTTATGGCAACCCTGGGAATGGATGGATAATATATGACAGGACACGGTTGTAATATTACGAAGATATATGCCTTCTCACACACGGCCAATTTCATTTATGGTTTGGGAACCCAGTCGGATATACATGATACATTATGCCCATATATACAGGAAATCCTATTAGTCACGATACAGCATAGATCTCTAGCTGTGCAGGCACGTAGCTGTTTATAAACAGACGCAGACGCATCAACATCAATTTCCTTGATTTTTTAACCCTTTCCCTGCTGAAGGCAACCGTTGATGCCCCAATAAGCAGTGCTTTCGCCTAATCCAGCAGGGAGAGGGTTAAACAAACCATAAACATAGTACAGTTGCATACTGGTGATTCCATATTAACCTTCTCATTGCTGGAGGCAACTGGAGATGTCCTAATGAGCAGTGGCTGTGTATAATCCTCGTCGCAAATGGATGAAAGATTCCTGCAGCGACGTTAAACTCCATATTCACTCACTGTGCCTAGGTAATCTAGCAGGGAGAGGGTTAATATACTCCTAGCTACGCCACGCCTGCTGGTGGTATATTTTCAGTGATGGTGGTGGTGTAGATTTTTCAGTGGAGATAGTGTTGCATCATATGTATTTATAGGAAGTATTGACAGGAGACTGTCTCCGCACATAGAGGACTCTTCTGGGTTCAATCGGTACACAGTCCTCGAGACCAGTGGGTGTGGTTTGGTTTAATTTCGTCTCGGAAAGACTTGTTTGACTTTGTCATTGTAGTCTAAGATTGTATCATTGTTTGTTGTCAAAGTCTATAAATAATTTGAACATTGATTTATTTTCTTTTAGGATGAGATTTTGTGTTGAAATTAGCAGCTTGGTAAATAATTTTTCTTCCACTACTGGGTGGAGTTTGTTTTAACTAAACTTACAAGCTTTAAGAATGTATCCTTGTTGCTTATCATGATTTGTTTTTATCGCAGTTTATAAGTAATTTCCTGTCATTGGTTTTTGGATTGAGAATATAACTTTAAATTTGATTCCAATTGGAGAAATCTGTTAAATTTGTAAGACTATTTTTTCGTATTTTTTCTTCTGTTTAAGAAATGCATGGTTTGAAAATGACTGCACATAATTAACCAATAATTAATTCATTATGTTTTATCTTTTACTACTTTGGGATTATGTATATCATTATTGAACAAATTGAAAATATTCTTGTGAGGCGGCCATATTGAAAACAAATAAAAAAATAAAATTACTGTAATTAATAAAAAAAAATAGAATCAAACTGTACCTGGACGAAGAAAAATTTGACAGTAGGCAATATGAATTACCAAGTAAGCACCATTAAAGCTACACTTCGCCACCCTTTGAATTCCATTAAACGTTATTTCCTGCTGTACGATAAGTGTTGATCTGTTTTCGTTCATCCGGAACATCGTCGGACCTGTTTTTGGTTTGCCAGATTTCCGAGTGCACGTGGTATTGGTCGAGTCTGGTATTAAGATAAATTAGAAATCTATGATTAGTAGAACCTGCACATGGTTTATGTGTTGCCGCTGTTTTGACAGGTATACACGAGATAAGTATCCACATTACCAATCTCAAGACGAAAATCTGTTACCACAAGGAATTCTTGATGGGAACATCCACAGATAAGCAGGCCATAGATGTACGGGGACTGGTGTTTCTCAACATGATTAATTTTTTTTTATCATGTCAAGATTTATCGCATTTATTTTTCAGTGGCTGGATATATTTACGGTGATGACGAACAGAATTCTCTTTAATTCGGGATTTAATTTATCTGTGCGTTTAGCGCCGGCAGTTTTGTGTGAATTCACACCTTTTTTTCTTTATCTTCTCTCCCTCCCCGCAGCCTCGGCTCCCCTGAAACCTTAACCACCTGCATGGGCAGTGTGCAGACAGTAGTTCGCTGTAGCCTAGCTGTGTCCGTGATGTATGTATTCCTGAATTAATGTTGTCTACGTTATCTCCATGAATTTATACATTTTTTTTGTGGTTATGTTGACCTCTTCACTGCTATCAACATTTTTTAAAATAGATTTTTAAGAAATGGGCTGCAGCAGACACTCACTGATAAACCAACGGTGACTTGCAAATCCAGCCGACGTGTTTTTAAAAATCGCGAATTTGTATTTATAATTAAGGTCATACATCAACATTTATCCAGAACACAAGGAAAACAATTTTGTTTGGTAAAGCAAATACGTGCAGATGTTTCAAAGGTAAATTGGATGGTTGCTCATTTGGGTTTGGAAATACAACTTTAAAGAAAATACTGTTTGTGTTTCTTGTGCCTTTAAAAACATGTTAACCCATGCCATGGTGTATTGATCAAAGCCACTGCTGTCATTGTGATTCTGTGATTGCTGTCAGTGGATAGATGGTTAACCCTTCTCCATGCTGGATTAATCACAATCGTTGCAAATTACGGAGGTCAGATCGTAGAAGTACGCAGAATGAGGCTAATCTGTGTCCATTATATACCTCATCGAAATCTCGATTTCATCATGCATTGATTTTTCCATAACTTACATAACGAGAGACGGTGCGGATGAAATTAGCTCACTTCAGATATCGACTGGATCGCTGGATCTTTGTCTACATTGCTCTTGACGACGACAAAATGCGGCAAACACGACTGCAGTTATTTGACGCTCGGACGTCGAAAAGGCCTGGCTGGTTGGTTGGTCGGTGGGTGGGTGATAAGTACAAGCAGGTTCCACATTGATCGGAAAGACCGGCATTCGGTCATCAATGTTTGAACACAATGCCGATAATGAAACCCTGGCGTGCTTCGTCGAGCGGACGGCACCATTGTATCTAATTGTCGGCACCGGTCAAACTCTGGACGGTCGCCGGACAATAGGTGGACGAGATGGCCGTGGCTGTGGGCATTAATATTGGAATTCATTTATCGGTGTATGATTTGACCAGGTGCTTGGAGGGAGGATGTGATGGAAGATGCGATAATTAATACGTGTGCGTGCGTTTGGGCGAGGTACGCTATACTGAGTGTCAGCAGGTGGTCCTTATTAATGCACTGTGCACGTATTCGTGCATATCTTAGTTTATCGGACTGCTTTTATTGTCTTCGGCATTTTATCCTATTACTCATTGTTTCCAGTTATCGACGGACCCGAAAAGTTATTATTCTTTAATTACTTTTCCATATTCCAATATCGAACAAGGTTTTCTCATCATTATGTATTCATCTGTCATGCTATTTTCGATAGTCTTATAATTGCTAAAAGAATTATGGTTTGTGTTGGATAGTCTGACTTAACCCTGTAGGTGCTAGGTAGTAATCTGAAAGTCTGCTCTTTCGGACAGCTGGTTGCCTTAATTAGATGGAGAAAGGGTTAATTAACTAACGGTAAGGAGTTTGACGACTACTGTAATTGCAAGCTGTTATTAAACAGTGGGTCCTTACTGTTCATGTTTTGTGAAATTGTTTCCAGAACTTGCATATAGTCACAATAGTTGGATATTTTGTGGGGTAGATTATGCAGTAATTCGTGTTTACTCAATGTATTTTCTAAGGTAATTGAAATTTTTAAATATGTTTCATCCCAGTCCTAACAAAATAGTGTTGTTTTCTTCAGCAGTTGGAGTATGTTTCCACAATGTGTTTCCTCTCAAACCTTAACACACATCATGGTTTTTTCCCGCTCCTATTATAATATGTTTCTAGCAAAAATCTTGTTTTTGTTTTTTTGTCTTCCTGTTATGTGTTTCCTCATTGTGTCCTCTGAAATCTAACAATAATCATGTTTGTTCTCTCCTGATATATTCTAGGGAAAAGGAATTAATTATGTTATGATGTGTTTCCTCAATATGTTTCTTCAATGTGTTTCCTCACAATTTTAACTAAATCCTGTTTTTTTTCTCTTTCCCCCCACAGCTATGATGTCCTCAACGCTCGTTGAAACAGTCTCAATCAACTATGAAGACTTCAACGACAGTTTCCTCACGTGCGGCACGTGCCTGTGCATGTACGACTCGGTGGAGCACCACCCCAAGCTGCTGCCGTGCTCACACACCGTGTGCAAGGGCTGCCTAGAGCTCATCAACGCCGCCCAGACCTTGGACACCGGCACCTTCCGCTGCCCGATATGCCGCGAGACCATCACCCTCCCTCAGGGCGGGGTCAGCGCCTTCCCGGCCAGCTTCCTGGTCAACCAGCTCCTGGACCTCATGGCCTCCCAGCGCCGCGACGTCATCCCCAAGTGCTCGGCGCACTCTAACCAGGAGCTGCTGTTCTGCGAGACCTGCGACGTGGTGTTCTGCGTCCGCTGCACGGAGTCCAACCACAACGGCCGGGGAGCCAGCGAGCACACCGTGATTCCCTTTGCGATCGCTATAAAGAGGATGTCGGAGATCCTGCTGTACAAGGCACATCTGTGCATCAAGAACCTCAACAGCGCGTACGAGAACGTCTCCCACGAGCTCCGGCGGCTGGAGCTGTCGGTGGACAAGACCCTGGACCAGATCAACCGGTCGTTCCAGGACGTGATGGCCGTGGTGGACAAGCGGCGCCACGAGTGTCTCCAGTGGGTGCGGAAGATCCGCGAGGAGAAGAAGAAGATCCTGACGGAACAGCTGGACCTGATCCAGCAGGAGAAGGAGAAGGTCCAGCTCGAGTGCGACGGGCTCCAGTACCAGGTGGAGGTCCGCAACATCACCAAGAAGATCGGCGACCTCAACGAGAAGCTGGACACCACGGGGACGCTCGGGGAGCCGCGCGAGAACTCCTTCCTCAAGTACGAGCACAAGCACAACGAGGCGCTGAAGGAGATCTCCAAGGCCGTGGCCGTCTTCGGGAGGATCCGCGTCAGCACCACGTTCCCCGCGCTGTCCACTGCCAGGATCGGCGAGGCGGTGATGCATTTACGTTCCGGGGTGAAGATCTCCACCGTGGACTACCACGGGAACCCGCGGACCAACGGAAGCGATCCTGTGATAGCAGAGTTACGAACGGACAAGGGAGATTCTGTGGATACCAAAATAACAGACAATGACGACGGAACGTACAACATTAATTTCGTCCCGCCCAAGTCCGGCGGGCTGAAGCTGTGCGTCAGCATCTTCAGCCGACCAATCAAAGACAGTCCCTTCAATATAGATGTGACGGATCATATAAATCCAGTGTGGAAGTTCGGATCCCGCGGGTACGGGAAGAGCAACCTCATGCAGCCCGTGCAGATCTCCGCAGACCAACACGGCATGATCTACACCCTGGACACTGGCAACAGTCGCATCGCCGTCACCACCAACAAAGGCGAGGCAGTCCGGCACATCGGTCCGGCGGGGCTGGAGAACCAGAGCGCCACGGGGCTGTGTCTGATGCCGGACGGGAACATCGCAGTCATCAACTGGAGGACAAAGTACGTATCCATCATCAGCACGGAGGGCGAGCTCGTCAAGAAGTTCACGGCGCAGGAGTTCGTGGAGCCCATCGACCTCGCCGTCAACAGCAGGGGCAACATCGTGGTCGCAGACAGCGGAGCCGGGAAGATGTTCATCTTCGATCCATCAGGGATCCTCCTGACGACCTTCGGGGGTCGCGGGGACCGCGACGGACAGTTCAAGCTGATTTCGGCCGTGACCGTCGGGAAGTGCGACGAAATCCTGGTCACGGATCACCGGATCCAGATCTTCACCAAAGATGGAAAGTTCTCGCGACGCCTGTCAGATTCCGGGAAAGGTCAGTACGGCGGAATCACTGTGGATTCCGCGGGCTGCATCCTGGCGACTAAGACGGAAAAGGGGCGGAGTCTCGTGCACGTGTTGAACTCCACGGGAAAGCTGCAGTTCTGTATTGACAGCAACTCGGATAAGCTGAAGAGGCCGACCGGACTAGCGGCGTTGCCCAACTTCCACGTGGTCGTCGCGGATCTAGGCAACGATTGCATCAAGATGTATCGATACAAATAGGTAAGATTGTCTAAATTACTGCAAGGATTGAAATTAACACTAAGCTGCTAGCCTGGGCCATTCCTCCCAGGGCTAAAGGTATCCTAAGGGCTAGTAACAATCTGTATTATTTTGAAAATGCACAGTAAATTTAGTTGTCCCAAATGGGTGAAAGTCACTCTCACAGTAAAGTTAGCAGATTCCCATAAATATTGTGTGCATAATTATTGGAATTGTTTCTCATTACAACAAAGTGGTATCTGTCATTTCGAGATATCTGTCTTGTTCGTTACGACTACTATGCTTGCGAAGCTCGATATGAAAGTACCGTAATGGCCAGCTTATGACGTCAAGTGAAAGCTAAATTTGCAATTATCAATGGGAAATAAGTGATCATCAGGGCTATGTTGCTATTCTTTATCAAAGATCTACTCTCCAGGATTTCAAGGAACATTGGAATTATGATGAATAACTTGGTTGGCTCCAATCTTACAGAATATCTTAGAATTGGACAAACTGTCAGAAGTTCTATATCCATTACATCCCCTGAAAGAAAACCTAGAAAGTGCACATAGAATAACTAATATAATGTCTTTTTCCCTAATGCAATCGTTGCAAATGGGTGAAAGATTCCCGCAGCAATGTTAAACTCCATATTCACTTGCTCCCTAATGCAAACCCATTGAAAACTAGAAAAGATTTTGCTGTCTAACCGAATTTCTATTTCCCTAATGTAAACGAAAAGGAAAACTAGAAAAGAAAATATCTTTGCGGCGATGATTAATTAATATTTTTCTTCTCTGCTTTCAGATGTTATATGCAATTCCATAGACTGGAAACGAGCAACAAACCAAAGGAGGTATATGTGTCAATATATATATAAAAGAAATTAATATATTTATTCTATTGATTGGCTATAGAGTGTGTGTATACATGTGTGTGACTGTGTTGGAAGTAGAAGAGATCATAATTATCCTCTCCCTCAATGAGGGCTGGTAGGCTATTATGTAGGAGTTGTAACCTGGACATTTAACGGATTCGTCGACATACACACAGTAAGGGCTGGACAGAAGAAGCTAACACATTGCTGTCGGGACCTGAACATGGATATTATCATCAGGACTTCCCCTCAAGATGTGGATACGTTTTTTTATTTCCCTTGTGACAAAGAAGACACTTTTATCAACGCTGTGTTTGAAATTATTGTATGTCTGAGTGGTTTTAAGCTTTGTTAAGAAATATATTTAATTTATTGGTGATGACATTTAAATTTGTCATCTGGGTGATGTTCGTATTTTAGGACATTTTTCATATTTTAGGACGTTTATTGAAAGTA
The DNA here is from genome assembly GCA_034780755.1 of Lepetodrilus elevatus. Classification (NCBI taxonomy): domain Eukaryota; kingdom Metazoa; phylum Mollusca; class Gastropoda; order Lepetellida; family Lepetodrilidae; genus Lepetodrilus; species Lepetodrilus elevatus. The sequence goes on from JAVCKZ010047982.1 coordinate 31,320, forward strand.
TATTAGACACTGTTCATGGAGTATCACATTGTTGGTGCAAGAAATGTAACCTTAGTGACGCGATCCAATTTGATCCTACCCAAACTGGATATCATATTGCATTTCAGTTTAACCCCAGAACAGCCAGGCTGTCAAATTACTTGAAACACGTTAAAGGAGGGGAAAAATCAATAGCAATATTTCATGACCTCAAACTTCTGTGACCCAGTGACCTTACAACAGGAGATGATTAGTGATGCTTTCTTGTTTTGTTTTTTTGCCCTCTCTCTCTACTCTTTAGCTATGTATACCTTTATGTTCAGTGTATACATATGAGTGTGTTCTTAAAGTCTACCGATGTATCAACTCATTAGGATAAAAAAAAGTGTATATCAGTAAATTTAATATATATTAAAATTCTGGCAGTTCTATGTCAAAACTATATTGAAATATTTCTCCTTTTTTTTTTACAAATTGCACGATGTCTTGTTCTATAAAATACTACCATTTTAGAGTACACAAGAATCAAACAGAATATTGAGTCATAAAATTGTTGTCGAAATCCTATCCTGACTTTTCAAAATTTTAATACTGATTTTTATTTGCTTTGAGCATTTTTATATAAAATTGAGAAATGTGCACAGACTTATTGCATGAATTAATAATAATTTAAAATAAGCATGATTTATCTGTTTATCTCATGTTTTAATTCTCTATCTCTATTTTATCTCAAGTAGATTTTTTCTTTTAAAAATCTCCAGAAAATGATATAATTTTCAAATATTAGAATACACATTTTTTTAATCAATCAGAATCATATGTAAATATGTAAAATGGTGCACCTTAACATTCCTTAAGAACTAGTGACATTTCATATATAAGCAGTTTAGAGGTGTCTGTTGCCATGACAATGCTGAGGGATTATTGACAGGTCGAATGTCAAGGTGACACAGGAAATAGACGTATGTTAGCAGATTAGCATAATTAATGGGATTACTAGAAGACAGATGTGATACTTACATGAGGCATATAATGCTTTTAAATCGTAGCATCATGTGTCACTTTGATATCAATTTTGATAATTCTTTACCAATACATATTATTTTGTTTCAATTTCACCGAACAATTTTCACTTCAATGACTTGTACTCACCACTGGCATGAGCTTGGGGTGAAATGATATTGCATCAAACACAGTGCCAGTGGTAGTGTACCTTTAAACCTCTCCCTGCTGGACAAGGCACAGTCACTGCTCTTTGGGGCATATCTGGTTGCCTTCAGCATGAAGAGGGTTAAATTATGTCTTATGGTGTCAAAAATTAATGCCTTGCAACCATGACGACTCGGAAATAATAAAGGCTATCTAGATCAATGTCTATTAATTCCATATTTATTAAAATAGGTATTTGTCAACATTTCATGGCTAGCTTTTCATGTAAGTTTAACCCTCTCCCTGCTGGATTAGACACAGTCACTGCTCTTTAGGGCATTTCTGGTTGCCTTCAGCATGGAGAGGGTTAAACATTTATGACAATGTTTCATTAATGAATGGCAGGACTTATCCGTGTATGGCAATGTTTATATGTGAGATTGTTTTGAAAATAACCATGGGTACACTATTTCTGAGCTTGACTGTAAAATATTGTTTTCTTCAGGCCATAGTTTTAAATAACTCCTAATATAAGTATATTGTCAATTTTTAAATGTAATATTAGCATTTAGCTAAGATAGTTTTCCTTGAAGAACATAGCTTTGCAAAGAACTATGTTTTCTGTCAAGTTGCAGGATTTTAGTTATATTAGCACCGGTAGTTATATGGCTCGTATATTCGTTGTCGGCCATCTTGGAGGAATTTCACGGATAGTTAATCGATATAATATACACTGACCTTCACCTTGGGTAAAACTAGTTTCACGAACACGTAATGAATGTGTGTGTATATATACGGAATATATCTGAGCATGCATGATAATAATAATAATAATAATAATAATAATAATATATAGTCTATATGTGTATACCAGAGTAATCCAATGATGTTTCATCACTGTTACATCTGGGTATTCCGTGCAATCCACATTAACCCTCTCCATGCTGGAGGCAACCGGATATACCCTAAACAGCTGTATCTGTGCTTAATCCAGCAGGGAGAGAGTTAATTGTCATCAATAGCTGAGATCCATGTCACTCATCCCCCCAAACCCCCATCCTCCCCACATCTTTGACTACTGTTGACATCTGTTGACATAATAATCTATAGCCTTCACGCAGTTGGTCGATAGTACTCCAGGTTTGAGCCCCAAAGTGAGCATATCCCTTTATAAAAGTTGACCTATGATCTTAGCACAGTCAATCAGAGCATACCAACTTGTGTTAGCATCTCGTTCCGAAACTGGACAGATTTCAAGGATGATTAGCTCTTGCAGAAGCTGTTAGTCCGCAAAGCGATGGATAGATTTTTAAACGACGACTCTCTAATAATAATTTTCGATCGGGTTGATTTATGGGTAGAATGAGAAATTAAGTCATATTGTCGGTCGGTTGTGTAAGATAAATGGTTCTGAACCATGTTTTAGATTCTTGAAGTTGCATCTATAAATATGTGAAAAGTAGGTTCTCATACAAGATTATTTGTTTTGGACAAATGGTTATTTTGTAGGTGTATTGAAATGGTGTATGTTCTCATTTAGGTGAAAGATTTCCATGGTGACAGAAAACAATAAATCAATCGACTAAACAAGGTTTCAATGAAGAGTCATACTTTTCCTAATTTTGATTCAATTTTCACGGACAACAACTTTTTTGTCACGCCCTAAAATGTAAGGTCTAGCTTACCATTCATTCTTCATAGTACGTTACATCAAATATGGGTGAAACATTTCCGCTGCAATGTCAAACAATAACTCGCTCAAGGGGAGTTAAATCTAGGATTAGCAACATTAAAGGCTTGCATCTCATAACCTTGCGTTTCATTGCCGTGATTTGGAACCTAAATTAATTGAAGAATTTCACCAATTCTCCTAGCACCTCCATTTTGTCATTCAGTGAAGATAAACGCAAAGTAAAAAAAAATCAGTATTAGGTCTTTAACTAAAAGAATGACTCAGAGTCCAGGCCCCGAGATTACGAAACTTTTCTGAGTACGATTTCGTACTCGACTCGAATTTTGTTCATAAAACGTCATGTGACGTCATAGTCTGAGTATGTTTTTGTGCTCAGAAAGTTTCGTAATCTCGGG
>JAVCKZ010047983.1:0-18681 GCA_034780755.1 Lepetodrilus elevatus
CACTTGGGCAATAGCAGTGGGTGGGCAATAGCAGTGGCACTTGGGCAATAGCAGTGGGTGGGCAATAGCAGTGGCACTTGGGCAATAGCAGTGGGTGGGCAATAGCAGTGGCACATGGGCAATGGCAGGTTGGTGGAGGCGGTTCTGACTGCCAGGATCTATCTGTGACCAGAGGTCTGACATCTTGACAAATGGCAACTAGAAACTGTAGGAATGTATTCAAGAGTTAGATTTGTTTCTTTGATTTATCGAACCAATTCACAGAACGTCCAACTCTTGTGCTAAATCTCTGGGTTGTTTATGTATTTGCTTATGTTCTTTGGTGCTGTGAAGTCTTATCGGTCTTCATTTTATGACTCAGAATGGAGTTTGATTGGTCAATGGATTTCTTGCAAGATGGTCATTAGCTTGTGTGGTGTGAAAATAACATTGGTGGCACCATCACAGTGATAAAGGGAAGTTACTCTTCTCACCATGGATGACAATATTCATGGCTTTCTGGCAAATGCCTAGCAGTTTCAGTAAACTTTTTCTATTTACAGATCTAAGTTCTAAGTAATAGTCTATGCAAAGCATTTGTTTTGTAAACTCCTTATTTTGCACATGCAAGTTGTAACTGTAACTTATATTCTCAGTCATTTATGCTAGCTTTATAATCTCAGTACAAGTACTGGTAAATAATTTATACCATTATATTTTTAAGAAAATCGCGTTCCTCCATTCTGCTAATGCTGCTCACTATCACCTCCAGTTCTTCCTCATCTTCTTCTCATCTTAACATTATTAGTATAATAATAATTCTTCTCTGTCATCTTCCTCCACCTCTTCCTCTTAATGTCCTAGTCTACCTCTCTTCTTCATTACTAACAAATTTTCATATCATACTAATTAAGATGATATTTCAGGACAATGTAACCTGGTTTTAACTGGAACCCATTAACCCTCTCCCTGCTGGACTAGGCACAGCATTGCTCTTTAGGGCATATCCAGTTGCCTTCAGCATGGATAGGGTTAATTAAGATATTCCATCTACTACCTTCAGCTGGTGTATCCCGTCTTCAAATCCCACCAAGCAAAACAAAGTTCCTCACACACTACTTCCCTGTTTAATAATGTCAACGTGTGTTTTGCTTCTTCAGGCTGGCATGCTCACGGACCAGCTGAACTCGGTGTTCCCTGGGATGCAGCCCGCCACCCTGATTGCTCCGCCGGCCACCGTGGCTCTGCCTCACCCCAGCATGGCGGCCACGCCTGTGTTAGCTAGCCCCGTCAGCCAGGTGAATACGAGCACCACGTCCTCACAGCTGAATGCCCCGTGTTCCACGTTGTTTGTAGCAAATTTGGGACAGTTTAGCTCAGAACAGGAACTCAAAGACTTGTTTAACAGGTGAGAGATTGAGGGCAGAAACAGACAATGTAAGAAAAACAAAAATTAAATCCCAAATTCTTGAGAGGAAATGTTAAAGTTGGGGGGGACTTTTGTAACCAAGAAATTGAGGGAAATGGTTTTAATAGGTTGCAATGGAAATTTGAATATCAAAATTTTAACCTCTTCGAGTTGCGTCAATTGGAAATTGTTTTGTTATTATTTGTGACAATACACAATTATACATTAAATTTGTTTATGGATTAAATTTTGTGCATCTACATGTACACTGCCATTGAAGGGTAATTACATGAAGTAATATTAACATTTGACTGTTACGACGTACTTGGATCTGAGAGTAGGAAAGTAACATGCGTTCTTTGTGTCTGTTCTGAAAGTCCCAATCAAAGTATCCAGGATTAACGCTAAGTTGGGTGCACTATTTCAGAGAGCAAGTGAGGTTGGCTCACATAGACTAGATTCATATTAGCTGAAGTGGGTCTTTGGGAAAATAGCATGCTTGAATTTTGCCACACGCTCATGCATCAACACACTGCAGCCATTGTGAATGATTCATGCCGCTAGTTCCTGACTGGGAGCCGTCTGCATGCCCGTGACACTGTGTACACTAAATTGGGAATTTATTTCATGTCCCATGGGAAAGTTCCGGTTACATTTTATATTTGATTTGGATATTCTTTTCATATCCACTCAGAAATATTCTTCGTCCTGGAACCAAAAATTTTCATTTGAATTCACATTTGATTTAGACATTTATATGAACATTATTGACTTAGTATAATTTGACATCTAGATTTACTTGCACATGTCTAACAAGATAAATATTGCCTGTGTTTCGACAATAAATATATTTGTAAATATGAGCAGTTTTGATTTTGACACAACCCCCCGGTTTTAACCCCTTGTCAGGTAACTAGTTGCTTGAACTGTTCCTATTTTGTGACAACTTGTGCCAGTCTCGTGTTGGTGTCATGTAGTTATCGTACCACTCTTCATGCCATCTATTTTCTGTATGGATACACTTATCATTTGGTCGTCATTTTGAGTCTGACCTGCAACCAACTGACTGTCCACCCCTATGTACTCATGGTGGTCCGGTCACCATCGTGTCCAGTTTGGACTTGCAACTCATTAATTGTTTATGAATACGTTCATTTCATAACGATCTTTTTCCCCACATTATCCTCTGCAATTTTACACCACTGTCGTTCAATATTAAATCAAATAAAATAAAATTTATAAAATAATCTACCATTCTGCGTAAAGGATATCTACGTGAAGCTTTGAGAAATGAAGTGGTGTATTGCAGCGTTTGTATCTACTGCACCTAGCAGGGTGTAGGATTTCCTTCTTGCACTAGCTTAGGAGCAATAACATAACATCCATTATATCTTTTTGACCTTGTCAACTCGGCTTCTACAAATATAACATCACTTATCCAGTAATATTCCTTCACAAATATTTATCCACTCTTATTAATTTAACCTAATGCATTGAAGTGCAGTAAAATATTACGTTTTTTTAGTGATGAGATTTTCGATCAAAGCAGTTCTCATGTCATGTAATTACTGCACTGCTATCGTATGAAATATGTCGTTCATTAGTAAACATTTTCACTGAAGAAAAAGCCAGATTAATTACAGTTCCCGCTGACCTGAGTAGATCGACCTCGTAGCTGCAGTGTCAGCCTGCCCTAGACACAGGAAGGAACGCGCCTCTGCCATGTGCGGTTGTCTCCCTTCAAGATGCTCACTCTCGCCTGCTGACGTTATTTTGTTTTTCTTCTGTTTCAGTTTTGCAGGATTTAGCCGACTACGTATGCACAATAAAGGAGGATCACCCGTAGCTTTTGTAGAATATCAGGTCTGTTTTTGTGTTCCCGAAATGCCGTTAATTAACTGCTTTTATGTTTGCGGTCTGTAGTCGGTCGCCATCCCTCCCTCCCTGAGTTCTGCATGTTGACGTGCATGCGTGTCCATCCTCCTACTTCATCCGTCTACTTCATCCTCTTCCTTCCTGCAACCCTCCCTCAATGTCAACACAACCTGGCATCATTCCTTAATGTCTACACAGGAATCTGGTATCATTCCTTAATTCATACCCAAAAAAAACTGGAATAATTCCTTGGTGTCCATACTAAAAAAAATCATATTTAGTGTATTTTCTAAAACCTGGCATCATTCCTTAGCGTCTATTCTAAAACCTAAAACCTAAAAGTTGGACCACTTCTGAGACTTTTGTAATGTATTCATGGAGTTATAGGTGAAGGACTTGTAACATATATGTGATGTCACAATTCTTATGAAATTTGAAATACAGTTTCGATGTTTTTTTCCCCAAATGTCTGTACTTATTCAGTGTTGGATAAAGAAATTAACTCGTTCCTCCAAAGTGGATATTTTCCTCATTCTCGCTTGTAAAATTTCAACTTTGAAGGACTTAAAATCAATATGTCACACTATCTCGTGTATTAATCTCTATTTCTTCATATAACACCTTGATGAGAAGATCTCTTTTGACGCAATGTACTTAGTATTCTGTCTACTTAGGATACTATAAAAGATGCACTTTGAATACTGTCTATTTAGGATACTATAAAAGATGCACTTAATGTCGACATTCTGTAACAAATTGTTTACTTTAAAAAAAAATATATGTACAGACTACATGCTGTTTGATGCCAGGTACATTGAGTTACCCCCCCTTGTTTTCCCCATCCACCAATGATAGATTCTGTAATATATATTAGATAGCAGCACAGAAGTAGATTGATTGTTCGTGTAGACTAATTAGTAGGGGAGCCATACACCATGCTATTGTCCTTGTTCACGTGACGGACAGTCCTGTGATATTCGTCACTGTCTGTAAACCTCCATGGTGAGGTCTATATTCAGGGAGGATTTCGGCAAAATGTCTCTGGTTCATCTACTCTCGTCATGGGTCTTTGACACTGATGGCCTTCTCCAGACCATTTGTAAACTCTGGTAGCACTATGGTTATCTGTGGAGAAGGGACCCTTTTTTTAAAACCCTTTCCCTGCTGAATTAGGACATCCCCTGTTGCCTTCAGCATGGAGAGTGTTAATGCATACAATCACAGATATGTAAGTGGTCATTTGTGACCATGTTTTATATACAAAAGCAAAATACATAACTTAACATGTACATTTTATTACCTCCACATATGTTTTCACATTCCATGGTAATATATTTTTTGTTTTATGTAATGTAGTCTTATAGACTATGGTTAAGTAATTATTCGAATCATTTGAAAACAGAAAGAAACTTTTGATTTATTATAACCTACTGGTACCATTAGTACCTCTACTACCTCTAACATCTAAGAATACATATTAAAATATTTAGGATTAGGGTGACATGAATAACTTAAGTAGTCTAAACCAATGCATACATTTTCAAGTAAAACTTCACCTGACCGTTGTGTATATATATCAATATACTATCTGTGGTTGTATGTGTTTATTGGACTTATGGCCGCTATGAGACCACAGACCTCTTCAATACATCATTGATTAACACGACTTGCTGGAGGGTTGTAGTCTGTTACTGGCCAGAACTCAGTCCCGTATTCTCGAAACTTCTTAGCTAAAAACTTCTTAGTGAGAAAAGATCTCTTAAAAAAAAATAACATACGCAGAAAACCAGTTAGGAAAATTCTTAGGACTTGCGAAGTTTCGAGAATAACGGCCCTGGTATATTGGTATTAATGTGCGTTGTCCATGTTTCTGCACCATGGGAGGTAACTCTGGATGGTCTCTGTTTCAGGATGTTGCTCAGGCCACAGTGGCAATGAACCGTCTCCAGGGCTTTGTTTTGCTCTCCTCAGATCGAGGGGGGCTCCGTATTGAATATGCAAAGAACAAAATGGGGGAAGTGGTGAGTGGCGTTTAGTCCTTGATCAAACAAGTAAGAAAAACTTTATTATTCGGGTTCTGACCTGCTTACACCACAGCCAAGCACAAGCATGACCAGCTTTCAGGTAGACCTGTCTCTAGCCGCCATGCATGATCACAGCCTACGTGTACAACCAGAAGAATCTAGCGCCATGTTTACATTTTAAATCAATGTTCGCAGAAGTTACCTTTCTAATGCGATCATGATGGGATGCACTGTCTGTATTGCAATGCAGATATCATCCTTGGTCTTGTCAGTACCAGCCAGTGCTTGCAGGTTTACTGCAACATTTAGTGATATGGATGTTGCAGGTTTTTTCCTGCCAAACTGGCAAGCCGTGATATAAGTGAAAAAATCGTTTTATTTTGTATTTAAATACATGAAAACAGAAATATTCTGAGTCATCGTAAGCATTAGTATTTAATGTAAGTACTGGTCCCGAGATTACGAAACTTTCTGAGTATGATTTTATGCTCAAGCTCAGAATTTACATGACATTTTATGAACAAAACTCTTTGAGTTGAGCATGTAATCGCACTCGGAAAATGTTCGTAATCTCGGGGCCAGGCATATTATTGGTGAGCATTGGAAGGCTAGTTGAAGAGAGTAGTTGCATGCACATTCTCACAGCTAGATACAATATACGTCCTTGCACTGTGTACATACATATATATCTGTGTGGACTGCACAACTGCTGTGTATAGTTTACATGTCTGAATAAACTATAGCATGATAGGTGACCCCACTGATGAGAAACTCTTATTTGTTCCATATGTCGCATACAGATTTAATGTGTTATGAGCTATGTTAGGGAACATTTTACTTATTGGATGGCTAAGTAGTGATTACAAATATAATAGAAAAAACACAAATATCTGAATTATTTTACATCTCCAAATATTGACAGACACACATGTTTTCTTATTCTCAAGGGAGCCGAACTCTGAAGTGCAGTGTAAGAAATCTCACCAAATCTTGACCAGTTTTGCTAACACCAGTTTGCAGTTTCTTACCCAGTTTCAGTTATGAGATTAGTTGTTGAGAAACTAGTATTCTACCTTATTAACCAACCACAAACCCCGATGTGTGTGCAGAGAGAGATTGTTGTTTCCTAACCACTACATTTACATGTGTTGCTATTTGGACCAGGACACAGCAGTTACACAACATACTCACTGTACACAACACACTGTTCTACACGCACTGTTTTACATACATCATGTGTGGGGCTACAGTAGATGTATTAGCAAATATGTTCACAACACGGCATCCAACTAACCATATGAAATATCTGAAAAGCTACATCTTGAAATCTATTTTCTTTGGCAATTATTTAAACATGTCTTATAATTTTTCAAATATAATTTGCCTCGAAAGAATTTGATCTTGAGTCAGCTGATTACTGTTGTGAACCTAGTTGCATGCCATGTACATGTACCACCAGCACCCCACCCCACCCGGGCCCCACCCACCACCTGGGCCCCACCCACCACCTGCCACACACTGTACACTCAGCTCACCCGGTCTTGGTGTTGGAGCTAATCTTATTTTCACCAGTTTTCTTGTTTGTCTCGTCTGCGTGTACAACAAGACCTAATAATACGTTCAATTAGTTATAGGTAGGCCAGTCTTGAGCCAATGCAGCATTGGCATGTAAAATATTAATAGCATTCCATTAAATATGCTGTATAACATTGATTTTAGGTATAGAGTAGATAGACAGACTTATCCAAGCTAGACAATTAGTACCATGTATAGATCTTGCCTATGCTGATTCTCTAGGGTAGTTTGACGATGTGCATAGTTGGATCCAGGGTTGTGTTGCATTTACAAGGACAAATACAAGATTAATATGAGGATCGACGTGGAGGGCTCCACTGCTCCACCAATTTCATAATAGAGAAAAACATATGATAATACAAATAGAAAATATAATACATGCTGGATCCACCTATGATGCACGTGATTGTTAACCAAGTAAGGGACACTTCGTAAGAATTGCATTGTACTGTAAATAAGGTAAAGCTGTATTAAAGTTTTCTGCTGACACTAATGCTATTATTGACGGCAACCAAAGAGATAAAAATAGCTGCAACGTTTTTTAATTTTCTAAATTGATTAACAAACTGAACTGAATTTGTCAGTTCTCTGTAGTTGTCGCAGCTAAGCTAATGTTCTGCACTTTTTTCGTTTCCAGGGTAAAAAGGACGACAATTTGCAGTCTCCAGTCTGCATGGCAACAGCATTTTGAAGCAGTTTAGTTACCATGGCGACTGGAATATACTGTGTTTTTTGTGATATGAATCGATCCAAACTTTCAATCATGATATCTTAGAAAACAAGGAATTTTTGACGATGATTGTCTTCGTTTTTGCTGAGCTCCGATGCAAGGATTTGATGGATGCGTAGACTAGCATGTTTTGACACTTGTATTTATTATTATATATATACATATATATATATATCTGACCAATGTAATTTGAAATCCAGTTATTGTTCTGTTTTTTTGTAAGTTTACTATGGAGCAATGTTCCTCCTTGTTCTGTGTGTTCTGTGTTCTGTGTGTGTTGTCCATGTGTGTCTGTGGTATGACGTAAGCTGGAAGTATAACAGTCGTGGTGGATGTTGGTGTATGCGGCATTGCCATTTCCTCTCTCCAGCCAAGAAACTAGTTGAGATTCACTTGGAGTGTATTTTGTAAAGAGTCCTTTAACCCTCTCCCTGCTGGACTAGTGACAGGTGCCGCTGTTCTGAGCATCTCCGGTTGCCTCTAGCATGGAGAGGGTTAAACACAGGTAGATAAGATAGTGTTGGTTGGTGCTGTGTGAAATGGCTGCAATGTAGAGAATTGATGGAATGACTCATATTTGGTATGTCCTTCAGTGTGTTCATTACTGTAGTCGGGTCTTATTCAGTGTGTTCAGTACCGGGCCCTGCTCCTTTCTAGCTGTTCTGTCCGTACTTTCTGTCCGAGACATGTGTGGTTACAAAGCAGCAACACTGCACAGTGTTCTGAGTTTCCGGGACATGTACCAGCGAAATAGGTCTGCCACTGGCATTACTCTGTGCTGTGCTTGCTCACTCCGTTCTAACAAACAGAACATGTACTGGATATGTGACAGAACATTAGAAAGGAGCAACTACCCTGTAGTTGGGTCTACTTCAGTGTGTTCAGTACTGTAGGTGGGTAGTTCGTGGAGGTTTTGGCAGTGTACATCAGGCCTAATATATTGTACAGGCGTCTGCTCAGTGTGGTGGCGTGTCACCATGTGTCGCAGCACATGATGACTGACACTCCATGGCTGCCAGTTCAGCTGCCTGAGTGTCGGCTGTCCTAGTGTCGGCTGTCCTAGTGTCGGCTGTCCTAGTGTCGGCTGCCCTAGTGTCGGCTGCCTGAGCATCGGCTGCCCTAGTGTCGGTTGCCTGAGTGTCGTGTGCTGGCTGCAGGTGCAGAGTGCTACACCTGATTCTCCGTCCATATCTCTGTACATATCGACATGGGGCTATTACGATAACAACATCGGGGCTATTACAATAACATCGGGGGCTATTACAATAACATCGGGGGGCAATTATTATTAAAAATGGAGAGAATATGAAGCTACGTGCCAGGATTGCTTATTCTGAGCCTCGTATACAAGCTACAGCGACCAACTCTCTTGTGATGGGTGGCCAATTAAACGTTTCCTGACTTTACCTTCTGGTGTTGTCATTGACAGCCGGACTTCGCAAGGTTTCTCTCGTCCTTGTATTGTTAATGTGCCTATCTATGTAGATGTCGGACAATGTACACGTGGAGCATTCGATGCTAGACTCATGCTACTCCTCCACTTTGCATTGTGGGTAATGTATTTTGGACAACTGTGAGTTCCAACTGCCCTTTGACCTTTGGGTGTACTAACTCAGGGCAGACATATTGTGTGTTAGATTCCAGTTTTGATGCATAGATGTGAATTATTGTACTAGGACCAAGCTATGGGAATGTGTGAGGTAGATTTTATGAATATATTATCTATTGATAGTCTTTGTTTCAATAATATTACATTTCTAAACGGAGGTAAAGTTTGCAATGTGATGGTGATGTGTAGTTTATTTAGATTTAGCCTGGTCCTGCACACATCATCAATGCAATTAATATTTTAAAACTTACTGAGACGTGTGTTGTACAGAGGCCTATGTATGTGTGTATGCTGTTTAAGCTTGTTTGTCATTCCATATATTGTTCTATTATGTTCCATGGTGTTTTCAGTGAAATCCTGTTTACAAATCAAAATATTATCAATTTGGAAAATCCATCATGCTTGTATTTATTATCTGAGTGATTGCTGCATATCAAACAGTTTGAATTCCTCCTAGTTACCTGTTGCTGTAGTTACTGAAGCATCCATCATCAAATAGAAAATGTATAACCAAATTAGAACTGTCATTAACAGCCATTACCCAATGATGAGATTTGCTTATCTGTCCTAAATGGAAAAACCTCAAGAAATTGCAATACCATTGCTTTTATAACATTTACTGAATATTAATTTGAAACTTTTTTTTGACAATTTATTCCAGTTATAAACCATTTTGTATCTATTCTACAAATTGAAATATTAAATTATTTATCAAACTACTGAACTTTTAATACACATAATTTATCTAAGATGCTGGCCATCACCATTGTACATAACGAACAATTCAAAAATCTGGATTTTAAGATCAAAAACTTGATTCCGCAGAATGCTTTTATTGACTTTGCTGTAGGTACATCATTCTTTCTATATATAAATGAATACATATATACGTATCTATATCTATTTATACTGCCAGGATGTCGCAGGGTATGTGTTTCCAGGACCAGTCTCTAGGAAATTGCAGGGTACATATAATACCAATCGACGGCATAGCTCGTATTTATTTGTCTAACTCCGACAATTCATGCATTTATTCACGCAAGAATCTGGGAGGAATATTTAATAAATTAAATTTTACCATCAATTTATTTCAGGAGTGAACAATGGTGAAATATATTTCAGCCGCAAAATGCCCTCGATGACTAAATTATGTACATGTATCTATGATTACATTAGTGGTGTTGTCATACTGACAGTTTACAATGTTCAACTATGTCTCATTTGATTCTGATTGTTCATATACGAATGTGTTCTACTGGTATATCTATATAATGTATACCGGGCCATCTAGTGGAATGCCTAGGCTTCTATAGTAAAACATTGTTGACTTTGTTGTAGCAAATATATATATCCTGTTGGATTATTTAAGTATTTATATCTAGGGCGATATGAAATCCTTATGTAGATCGCTTTGCTCATTACGGGCGAGTAACGACCTATCTCTTGTTCACTCATGCGTGTCTGTCGAGGCGGAGTGAGGACATTGGTGTACAGTCTCGGTGTCCTCGCGGTCTCCGGTCTCTATTCACCGTAGGAGCGAGGACGTTGGTGTACAGTCTGTGTCCTAGCGGTCTCCGGTCTCTATTCACCGTAGTTGCTGGTACAGTCTGGCCTTCAAATATCTATTCTAATCTCTTACAGTCTATTTATTGTTTTCATATGTGATAAGCTTGAAAAAGCTTGCAGCCTCAACGATCTTTCAAATGTTTCCTCTTTGTGTATAGAAATGTAGACGAGATTTGTATATTTGCATGTTGATGTTGCAGGTTGCGTATCTTTTGAGGTTTCAATTATCAACGAGGATTATATAGTATGTAACATTCCAGCCAATTAGAGAATGGCAAATATACATACGTCTGGGCATATTGTTGCATCTCCACCCTTATAAGCCCACTTGTTTCTGTCCAGAATGTGATGGTATTTTTGCAATTTCGATTGAACTGGAAACTCTCAATAGCGTTGTGTGAAGTATGAACAGTAAAGTTTTAGTTGATAAAATCAGAGCACAACCATTGGAACCCAATTTGTAGCAGTTTTATAAGTATCGTAAACATTTAAAACAAACACGTAGATTTTCCAGTGCAATTGATAATGTCAAAGTATCGACCACGCTGGACATTACATTGAATCATGCTCCAGAGACGGACAGATATTGGTCAGTAGCCATCAATCACAGACTTAAGATTCAATTATTAAATAAAAATAAAAATAATTAAAAAATAATCGGCTTTCTTTATAGCAGACATATACCTCATGCACTTGATGACAGATTGTCTGAAAATCGTCTACCGTTATCTAAATTGATGTCATTCTTCAGAATATGGAGGCAACCTGCAATACATATTGGCCCATCTGTCTGTCTGTGGAGACGCCATTTCTACTAAGTCGTGCTGTAGTCGGTGGAGAGACGGCAACAGGCGTGTCTCCATTGTAGGACCTTCATGTTGTTTTGAACATTTTTGCATGACAATGATTTCAATAATAATAATCAAAATACTGTGTGAGTGAAAGTGCATTTCTGAAGGAGAATGGATTATAGATACCATGTAGCTAGTTATTGTGTACTTTTACGGTTTACAGCGGAATTTATGGCATACTATTATTAGTAGTATAGGTTTAAAACAATTTACATTTTCAACAATTTTGGCTGCAATTCAAATGTGAAAATAATAATTGGTAGCGCATTTTGAAATCTGAAATCATGAAATCAGGCAAGTACACAAGCATGAATTTTTACAATGTACATACAAGACATCTACTGTCAACTTTGTGAACTGAGAATACGATCATGTTCTAATCATAATTATGGAATAATTTAACAACGAGGTAGTTTATATTTATCCATACTGTTTCATAACCTTCAAAACTTTTCAGTGTTGTCTTAGAAATTTCATTGGTTTTTTTTCAATGTTACTTCGTGTACCGGTATGTCTTGAATGAAAGTTACAAATCATGTATTGTTGCAAAAAAAAGTGTATTTTTCCATGTAAATGCCTCGAACTGGACGACAAATCCAGTGAATTTCTAAACGAAATTTATAACGGTTGTGACTTTGAATACTCAATACTCTGTACCTCTTGACATTCTGCAGTTCCACAGTCTCTTCAAATGTCTGCATACGTTTTCAGTTTCAGGGTGAAATTTGATTTAGGCAAACTGATGGTTTCGCTATTTAAGAAAAACACATGACAATGTTACACTATGAAGAGGTGATGTTAAAATTGAATTTTACATAGCTATCGCTATTTCCGTTCTGTTCCTTGAGGGTCTGCTATTCCTTCAAACTTTATGTTGTGCAATTGACATGTTTTGCTCAAACCTCAGAGTTAACCTTTTAACTCGCGTGACTGTTGAGCCGCCACCCTATTTGCATAATAAACATGTTCATTTATTTTTCCTTCCTCCTTTGTTTCCCTGTACATAGATAATGATAATCCCACCAAAGGATAGCCAGTATTTATTTGCCTCAGTTATTCATTTCAATAATTTTGTGATGAACATGTGCTACTTTATTAGTTATCTTCAAAGACGTATTTATCTTCAGTTTTACAAGTTTTTGCAATTTGTTAATTTGAACACTACAATGATACAATCCTATATTGTTGTCGTCGTTATGGATTTCACTGTGTACATAACCAAGCACTTGCTGAGTGGGAGGTGTGACCAACGAAATAACTCCCGACCTGGAGATCGGGCTGCAGACCTGCATCGGGTCGCTGGCGGGACGACCACACGTCAATATGTGTCGGTGTCTCGCCTAGCCATCCAATGCATAGGTTCTGCCCAGTGGGCATGATCAGGTTTGGTCCAATGGGAAAGCTTGAACCCGGGTCGGAGTTCACTTTCAGCTATGAACTGTGATGTATATAGTCCAGGTATGATCGGCTGGTGGCTAAACAGTCATAGGAGTTCCATAGATTTCGGTTTTTAAGAATAGCTAGTTTGGTGGACTATTTTTATCCTGAAGTTATCGTTCTATACATTGAATAAAGGAGAATTCCTGAGAACATTCAGATGCTGTTTTTTCTTTGAATAAAAAATCTACAATTGTACAATTTTACTCTGATGTACCCTGAAGCAAGTTCCATTGCAGATATGTGAGAGTGTGTGAGCGAGTGTGTGTGTGCACTTCGATTGTCTATCAAGATTATTTTGCTCATCAGGATTGTCGGCTTAAAACGGATGAAACCTGCAACATGTAGCACATAGTATTGCAGTAAACGTGTCACCACTGGTCACCGCTACATAATTTGATTTATTGATCAATTTGATGATTTACGCAGCCTCACTTAAAAAGATTAAGCGGCTATTAAGCAAAATTGTTAACAAGTATGAAAACATTGGCAAAAATGTAAATTCTACTGATAAACTAAGGTTGATAAGTCTACTATGACGATTATGATTTTATCTGGACTGAGAAAGGCAACATCTGCAGACATTGATGAGATTCAAACTTTAGAACATACAACGGAGCCACTATACAGACCAGGCCCCGAGATTACAAAACTTTTTCCATACTCTACTAAGTACTCTATTCAATTGGTTCATAAAATGTCATGTGACGTCATAACCATACTCACACAGCATACTCAGGCTATAACGTTTTATGAACAAACTTGAGTTCTGAGTATAGTATGGAAAAAAGTTTCGTAATCTCGGGGCCAAGACGCTGTTGTTCACAAGCTCGAACAACATTCACACAACCGGCACTTTCCAATCATTCATACTTCAGTAAAGAACCATAAAATGGCGGTCATTTCTTAAATGAACATGAACATTATACTTGAACACTACATTTCACTACACTACACCATGTGGCCGACTGAATAGGGTAACAGGAAATTGGTTTGTGCACGTGTCCAGGCCATTCGCTTCATGCTTTTGGTTTTCCTATAAAACACTATGGGTCCCAAACCTGTAGTGCAAACTAGTTCCACATACTGTAGTACTACATACTGTAAATCATTAAATTCATGTGGGCAGAATTTTAATGCGAAAAGATGACTGCAGTATGTATGACTGAGGGAAAAAAAACATGTATGGAGACATGGCTGTTCGCGTTTTATTGGTGTAGCATTTAATCACATTAAATTAGTGACACATTAATTTTGTGATTTACAGTATATGGCAGTCTGAACAACTATGTAGTGGAACTTAGTGCAGCCTGAACGCATCCCTCATTAAATAAGACAAAATACAATTGATCAGTCCATTAAAACTGGATCAGAGCTAGGTCAAAGGTGACGGTCGGTTAATCTCCTGTATCGATCTCTAATATCCAAGGATAAAAAATCTACAAGACTTATATTAACAAAATGAACAGTTTTTCCATTTTTATTGAATGAAAAAATCCATGCAGTTGAAGAAGATACAAACCAACTACAAATACATTACAAGGATTTAGTTTCAAATGACCCTGGCCTTCCAACAACTAGTGGGATCCATGTCGGGCCAGAAACACAGTAATATGTACACTCAATGATACTCCTCCATCAGTCATTTCACAGCATGGATCTCCGCGTCCCAATAATTAACCTTCACCATGCAGACAGCAGCCTGGCAGAGATCTGATTAACCCAGCAGTGGAAGGGTTAAGTATCGACAACCTTCATGGCTGTCTAGTCGTGAGCTGTCTTGCTAGGTAATACAAAGTTCACCTTTTCAAAAACTTATCAAGTCTTATTTGACACAAGACATTAATACTGCAACGCGTCCACATCGCCAATATCCCACACGGTAAGCCGGGCTGTGAACACAAACATCACGAAGGTTTCCTTTGATTTTCTGTAACCATGGTAACAATTGCGGGCGTCACGTCTTCTTGCCGCCGATGCTGTGAGTGTAGTCCTCCAGTACGTTGTCAAGGTGATCGTTGTGTTTCTTGAACTGCTTCTTCTTCCCTCCTCCCTTCTTCCTCTTGATGGCCGCCTGGAGGAAGAAGCCAGCAAATTTAAACACGTCCATTGTATAAATAATATATACAGTAGACCTCAGATATACCGGACACTCACATATAACAGACAGAATCTGAAGTCCTGGTCCTGTCTAACGCTAATTGCGGCATATGCATACAACGGACTTCGCATATAACGGACAGAAATAGCCGGTCCCAATGCGAGGTCTACTGTATTTCCAACAAGAAGCATTCAATCATTCTTCTCAAACAATCTGATATAGGACAACGTTCAATATACATAGAAAATAATTTTAGCTTGGTTGTACTTATTTTTGTATTATAATAAATATCTACAGTAGTTAAAGAGCATGTTCGTTTCAAACACTCGACCAACCCTAGGGTGATTAAATTAGCCAATGATCAAACACTCATGATGATATGAGTACCCTCATTGGCTAATTTCATCATGCGACCGTCACCCTAGGGTAGGTCGAGTGTTGAATTTAATACATTCATACTCATAGAGACAACATAATCTTACATATGTTGACTTGCATAAAAAATTTAATATTGTAAGCTGTTATACACACTAGAATAAAAGAGAAAATATATCGTCAATAATACTTCTTGTCTATGGGTTCATGACCTCAACTGACCTTTGCTGCTAGAGGTAAAACATAACTAACTCCTATGAACGTGCTGTGACGTAAAGAGAATTGGGGTTTAAAGTCGCTTTCTAGATTCTTTCACTAATATTACAACTTGTCAGTTTAGGGCATGGGGAAACCCGCAAGATTAGTAGCCCTGAATGTTGCAGTAATCCTGCGAGCACCGGTTGGTAATGTCAGACCAAGGATGGCCAGGTGGACTTACCACAGGCTTTGGTCCCATGTCCTGCATCGACGTGATTCCGTGGCGGTCCAGGTACTCCTCAATCTTCTTCTCATCCAGGCCGTCCACAGCCACACTCCGCCACATCTTCTGGAACTCTGCACAGACAACAGCCAGTCATACACTGAACTCTGCACAGACAACAGCCAGTCATACACTGAACTCTGCACATACAACAGCCAGTCATACACTGAACTCTGCACACACAACAGCCAGTCATACACTGAACATAAGATGCTTAAAAATGATTTTGCTCATATCATGACATGTTAATTCATGCAGGCAGGGGGAAAGATACGATACTTGTAGTACAAATACTGGGAGTACTGGCTGGCACTGATAAACCCAGGACTGGTAGATAACTGAACACGACAGTACAGACAGCACATTCTCTCATGATCGTATCCTAATCATGAAAGTTCCACAAAGTTTGATATCAGTCAATCAGATCTCTGGGTGTGGATCACTCACCTTCATCAATGGTGAACTGACAGTACTTGTCGTTATAAAATAGAACTTTCTTCTTGTCCAACGGCCTCACCACATAAATAATGTGATCGCTCAGTTGCTAGAAAAAAGATACAGACAAAAATCATTAGCAATGTCACACTATTATCCAGAGAGTAAGAAGAAACCAGTTGCAGGCTATCCATACGGGATGACACAGACAACAATACATGATGAGACAGACAACAATACATGATGACACAGACAACAATACATGACACAGACAACAATACATGATGACACAGACAATACATGATGACACAGACAACAATACATGATGACACAGACAACAATACATGATGACACAGACAACAATACAGGATGACACAGACAACAATACAGGATGACACAGACAACAATACATGATGACACAGACAACAATACATGATGACACAGACAACCAGACGTACCACAACAGTCAGTGTGATAGATACGGGTAAATGATGATGGCTGAGATTTGAATGCAGGACTTAATGTGATGGCGATAACCTTAAACTTTGACAACACACTGAAGACTTAACCTCTGGTACAAAACTGATATCCTGTTAAATGTTTTGAGTGAGTGAATATGGAGTTTAACGACGCTGCGGGAATCTTTCACCCATTTGTGACGAGTCAAATGTTTTGAAGACTTTGACATATACAATACAGACTTTGACCTCCTGTACAATACTTTGACCTCCGGTATTAAATTGATATCCTGTCAAATATTTTGAAGACTGACATCTACAATATAAATTTTGACCTCCTGTTACCTGTACAATACTTTGCCCTCCTGTACAAAACTAGACTTCCGGTATAAAACTAATAACCTGTAAACTATTTTGAAGACCTCCTGTACAGTACCTTGAAGACCTTCTCAGCGTCCGGCAGAGATTCCTCGATGTCCTCAATGAGGATTCCGCCACGGCCGTGAATGTCGTGGGACTGCAGTAACTTGCGGAGACTCTTGCGGTCGCGAACCTCGTACTTGGGCTTGAACCGGAAGCGCTTCACGTGGCCGTGCTCCACAATGATCTTAGGGTTGTTCAGCAACGCCTGCAAATAAACCACAGAGCATGCTTCAGGGACTTGTTCCCCAGTGCGATTGTAGTGGTACGAGAACAATTCCACCAACAGGAAAATTATGACTCGTGTCCTCTTTATATCTTTATATCAACTGTATGTCCCTCGTTAAATAATTTTATTTGCATTCGCTGAAGCTTGAGCATAAAATTATTTCACTTGGGACACAACGATGATATTAAATAGAAAATTGTGCAATATCCTCTTTATATCAAGTATCTGTATAATTCGTTCAAGAAAGATCTAGCTTAGTAAACCCGAGAATCTGCACGATTATACACAGGTTACCCTACCTCTGTATGTAGCCAGTGTCTCATCCTGGTGCCGATGTCCAGCTGGTTTGTCTCGTCCAGGATCTCCTCGATGTCCAGGGGATCCGTCTCCCCGTTCTTGTGGCGATTCTGTACAGAAAGCAGAACTGTCAGACCAACTGCGACTCGATGGTGGTGAAATATTTGCAGTTCTTGAAGGATGATTGTTGAGGTGAAACTGATGGAAACTGAGTGCTTATTTTTGTTTAAATGAGCCCAAACCATGGTCATCACAGTCATGAATGTCATCTCCGATTGATGACCGACAGTGGTAAACAATCTTGACTGAAGCTAAAATATAGTTACGTGATACATATAGGTTGAAAAACTTAGTCAAGTGGCTTAGTTCGATATGCCCCTGTTCACCCAGCAGAGAATGGATACCCGGAAGGATGGGATTGACATGTGAATGATAACCTTGTAGCACTGGAAATGACAACTTGGGTTGTATACTCCCCAGGGAGTTGAGAAGGAATGCTGAGTGTACACTGATCCATTGACCAGGGATATTAATGTGGTGCTTAGAGAATGCCTTGGGAGGTGGATTTGGCGCATTATATGTAGCCTTTATTATTATATTATATGTTGTTTATTGTTGAAGCAGTAATTATTGTTGAAGCAGTTATATTTCAGTTTCACACATATATACAATTATCATAAATATACTGAAAGACTATGAAAACGCACCACTCAGAAAATGGGTCATAATTTCTTTAAAAGGAAATAAAAATCGATGAATGTTACAAATTACAAGTAGCAGAGCATTGTAAGTGTAAAAATCAAACAAGTGCAAGAATTGTTCAAGTGGAAT